>OMLP01010959.1:0-21806 GCA_900302685.1 Spondyliosoma cantharus | reverse complement strand
CAATTTTTCCCCAGGGTATCGAATATCAATATATTCCTAGGTATTGCATCGAAGTTTAAAATTACAGTATCATGACAACACTAGAAGTGGCATGCAGTCATTCTCTTTAGTGAAATATCTTGAGGCATCCACTCATTAATGACATGCAGATGTAAGAGGTGAAAATGATTATTGCAGTTTAGGTTTGAAAAAAAAACAATCAAGCTGGATGACATGTCTATCAGTTAGGAATTCAAATATTTAAAAATGAATTAAAACATGGCAAGACAAGGGGAGGCAACTAATGCCTTAACTGATGAGATGAATATGGTGTCAATGCATGGATTCTGGGAGTTGATGATTATGGAGGAAACAAAAGCGAAGGAAGATGAAAAGGGAGTGTTAGTTGGAGCAACATACACATAACCAATGAGCTCAGAGAAGGGCTGCTTGTAGAAGTCTTCATCCAGCACCCTGGACAAACATCCGCCCCAACGACAGAGCAGCAAGAAGGCAGGAGAGAAGAGAGACAGCAATAAAAGGGAGAAGGATGGAAACACAAGTATTATAGGTTACCACACAATAATGAGCTGAGGCATATAATCATAGGCTCAGGTTTTTGGAAGGAGTTCTGAATGCAGTGTCAGGGTATCAAAGGCTTAGGGAGGCTCTCACTGTCCTCCCCTGACAAAGCTCTGCTGAACAGTTCTTCATAATTGATAAAAGGTGAGAGAATAACGGCAACATACTGTCAAATTCATATGTGTTGTCTGTTGCTCATGCAAAGCATGTAATCCTAATACACCGATATGATCTCTGGATAAGGACCTGCTGTTTCTACACATTTTACAGTGTAAACTAAATGATTAACTGATTAGTTTGGAAAAGAGGAAAAAGATTAATAATGAAAGTAATTGTTAGTTGCAGCCCTAACTCTTCATTTCCATGTAATTTATTTAACTGCACCATCCATTTGTCCCAACACCGGGTTTCCACATGAGTCGTGTCTGCAGGTAGTTCATTATTAATAGGGCAGCAGGATGACATTACAGTGTGGGAGAAACTGAGACAGAAACTTTGCTAATTCAGGTCAAATTGATGAGTTACCTGATGTCTGGAGAAGGACACGAATATGTCAACCATGTGGCATTTTATAGATCCTCAAATAATACTACATGTTTAACAAGCATTTGAAAAAACACACTGGTTGCACAGAATCCCCACAACAGAAGAATTTGATGCACGCTCCATAAACGTGTTAGTAAAAGTAAAAAATAAAAGTCTAAAACTATAGATTTCTAAATTTTTAAAAACCACATAAAAATGTATGTGTATGTGTCTACATGTTTAATTTTCTGAAGATATTACACAGGTTATTCTTCCATCTCTGCCCTCTGCCACACTCTGCAACCATGAGTAAATCCAATGTACAGTAAAATGAAACTTTTAGAAGTCGAGAGAGAGTAAAACTGAATGATGCGTACCGGGAAACAACATAACTATTTAAATGAGAGGACAATTCTGTTACTACAACTATTATCTTTTTCTAAGCAGATCCACTAAAGCACCTCGAGTAGCCGCCTTTAAGAAAAAAGGTATGATTCACATCATTGTCCACTGGAGGGTTCACACCAACGATGTATAGGAACAGTGATCTGCTGCAACACCTTCTTTTTCAAATCTCAAGGGTTAGATGGACAGATATCTATTCCTACTGGACGCTTAACAATATTAGTGATATGCTCACCTGGGACTTCTGCCATTATTTCAGAATTGTTAATAACCGTTTTAAAATATTGCAACATCTTACATGATGCAGATCGCTCTCCTTAATTTATACTGATACTTGTGTCCCGTTTCTATCCCTTGATGAAGCCAGTACCTGTTATTGGTTTTGGTTTTCTCCAGCTGCTCGTTCTGCCTGGCATGCCACTCCTCCAGCTCCACCTTGGCTTTCTCCTTCCACTCCGACTCCTGCTTGCGAGAGTTATCATCTAGGGAGGGAAAGGAGTGGAATGATTAAAGAAGTGAAGATGGTAGGACACAATGGAGGAAAATTAGGAAATACGGACGGCTGAATACAGACACACAGGCGCAAATACTATGAAAAATGAACCCAGCTGAGTTCGAATCTCCAGCACTTGGCAAAGAGCTCATGACATCAACCTTTACTTCACATCTCAGACAGCAATGGTCGCTTCTGTTTCCTTATAAAAAATAAATAAATAAAAAAATACTCTGAACTGTGCTTACCTAGCAACTCCAGCCTGTCCCTTTGCTCCTCCCTCCACTTGCGTAGGCTTTCGGGTTCGGCCTGCAGCCTGTCTGCATTGGAGATTGCTGCATAAGCATCTGACGGACCGTTACTTTCCTGAGAAATAAGGGAGGTGACGTTAGGCGGAGATAATAGTGTTACTTTTACCAATGAAATTTACAGAAATATGGTGAAGACACATTCAATCTCTCATCCTGAATTATTCATCTTAAAAGTTAGCCGTTTGCTGTTTGAGAGGCTATATTAAAAACACATTTGGCTGCTTTGAGTTTTATCAGCTTAGCTCCTGTAACTGCCCAAAAGAAGTCCTGACAGCGCAAAAGGCAGCAATGTTGCAACGTCAGCAGAGGAAAAGGAAGCTGGAACGGAACTAAAAGACAGATATTTAAGCCACTGCGGTCACTCGCACTGAAATCACACTGTTACAAAATGATTCTGGTTTTGGCCATCATTCCTATCAGAAATTATGCTGCACTTTAAGATCAAGAAGCACAAGCAGCTGCACAATCAGACAGGTTTTAAACATACCATCAGATTACCAAACTTTTTAGAAAGAAAATCACAGACAAATGGTTTGTTACCCATACGGTCTGATATAAACCGTCATACTTAATGCAATTATGCTCGCACAATGTTTATTCTGTGCAAGGAGGGTTATTACCGTTATTTTAGGCTGGCTAACTTTCAGTTTTACCATATGTCCATATAAAGAAGTGTTTTGACCATTGGCTTGTTTATAACCTGACTACTTGTTTTTAGGAATGATGAACGAGAATCCGAACTGAACTGAACTAGTTGTTAATCATTTGCGACTAGCAGCCAGCTGGTTAAGAAAAGTTAGAGCAGTCAATGATGGTAAAAAAGTATTTTTGAATCACTGTAACTATGAAAGGGTAATTGTCATAGATGTGAGCATAAAATAGTAGCTTTAAGGGTCTAGTGGTGTCTGAGATTGACTGTGGATGGATAAACCCACGTACACTACGAAGCACATGATCCCCTTTAGACTTACACCTAGCAGAGATAATAACACAGAATTATTCTTTAAGCGTCGTGCTTGCTTGCTTGCCAGCCAAACAAAGCGATCAAACACTGACAATACCAACAATGTGACTTTTCACATGTTAAGGCAAATATGCGATATGTATGCAACACAATATTACCAAAAACAATAACAGATGTACTGACAACAAGACTGAGAGGAGTTTGCAGAGACAAAAGCACACAGCTCTCAAGAGGCTGCACGTAAAAGCTTTAATTTAGAGATGAAAAGATCAGAGATGTTTGGACAATGTGACATTTGTGTACACTGTGAGGCCGTCTAAGCTGCCCCTTTTCACACATAAAATACAGAGGAACAAACGCAAGGACAGAAGAATTGTAAAAATATGTTAGGAAGAAAAACAATGTGAAGAAGTATTACCCCATGAAGCTCTCCGTTGACAGCACCATCTACAAATACACAAGGGAAACAGCTGTTAGGAATGAAGCTATAAAATAAAAAAATCTAATAAAACAACAGACATGATTCATTACGTTAAATCTGAGAAAAAAGCAACAGAGACCTTCTAATCACGACAAGAACTAAGTAAACTGGGAGTCTTACAGATTTGCTGATTCAAGGTTTTCATTCACACATCTTTCATAATGTGACATGTCAGCACCTCTGACTAAATGCTATTGCTAAACCTTAACGAAGTTGCAGCTTCGAGGAAATGAGACAGTGTTGGTCAAAGGTCATCAAGCTCCGTCAATGTCCTCTTGTGGCTGTCAGGTTGGCTGGCAAACACAGATTAACAAGATGTCGAGCAGCCAGCAAGCAAGTTAGCTAGGAAGAAATGAATGAGACGGCCACAGACTGCAGAGCTGATGTTATCAACCAGGTTCATTCATTTTGAAAACGTTATTTAAGGCCTGAGCCGTCACATACACATTTACTTGAGCTTTTGTTTTACATGATTGTGTTCTTATGTCAATTTTAGACTCACCGACACAGCTTAATGTTGACGCTAGCTAAGCCCGCTTGGCTAATATGTTAGCTACGCTAGCTCAGCTAGCTAACTAACTCAAACAGTGTCCATGCATGAACAAACTGAGGTTCAACAGAGCAGTTGTCGTTTAAAGGATCCACAACCCGGTAAAATTAAAACTGACTAGACAGATAATGTTATCAGTGAACTGAGGCAATCTCTCTACTCGACCACAACAGTCACCCACCGTTCGAGTCTGTCAGCGACGAGGGAACATCTCCGCTGTCCAGGATGCTGAAGCCTTCGTCGTTCTCAATCCCCGCGATCTCGCTCTCCTGCTGGGCCAAGAAAGCGGCGGCGGGGTCCTCCTCCGAGCCGACACCGTTTCCAGCGGCGGGCGCGTTCAGCATGTCAAAATCATCCATGTTGAGTGTTGTTGCGTGAGGATAAATATGAGAAACGCCGAGCAGGTGTAGCAGTTGATCGAAATTGATCAGCTCAACGGGAAGAAGGACGACAAAAAAAGAGAAATCCTACAAGCTAGCGAAGCGGAAATGGGTGAATAACAAATCGCAGATCGGGATGGGTGAGGGACAGAAACGGGCACCAATCGCAAGACAGCTGCCTCAAAATCGGACCAATCAAGTCTATAAACCCGCCTGCATACGGGTCCCATGATCTGCTACGTGCTGTCAAGAGACGTGAAAGAAAATATCCGCAGTCTGCGATTAGGGGAGATTCAACTGCAGCACACTTAACCTGATACCACTGTCAGACCCTTAGTCTGTCATTGTTTAATGTCTCAGTTACTAAACTTAACATGCAGAAGAAAAAAAATCATTTATAAACATTACACATATGTATACTGTAAAATATATTTATGTATATGGATTTCTCTTCTTGTGCAAATCCAAGGATACATTCAATGCTTTTTGTCTTTTTATTGTTATCATGATAAAATCATAATTTCCCCAAAGCCTAGTTTTACTTTGTTATTATAGACTGCAGCAGGCTTTTTCTTTTATAATTCCACCTTGGCAACATGTGTAATGTCCAGCCCAAGTATAATGTCATGGCGGTTAATTATTAACAGCTTTGACAGTCTCAAAGGGCTCAGGTGACAGGTTAGCACACACCTGACTTAAAGTGAAACTCTCACCAAAATGCAAACTAGGGTCTTTTTGTGAATGTACCCGAGTCAAACGTTCGTTTAAAAGCATAATTACGACAAAAGCGACACTTTTAAGATTGACCGTATTTTCGTTTTCGGATCAAAATAATTTTTAATGGGAGTGCTAGGGGCACTTTTATGATAGCATCAAAGTCGCTATTTTTAAAACACTAAGAAGGCTCGACAAAATATTAAACTTTGCTCGTAGTATCACCAGGATCTCTACACATGAACTCGAGCATTGAGAACATTGTTTGTGTACACAGAGTTTACTAAAAAAGAAAGTTTTTGAACAACTCACGTTAGCACTTGCTTGTTCCGCTCGCCGCCGTCCTGTCAGTCGAGAAGTATCAATCTCCGAATGCAACATAACAAATAAATAATAATAAATAAATAAAATAATAACAAATATTAATAAATGATGAGAGGCAAAATACTGGGTTTTGAATGAAGTTGACTTACAGTAAATAGACGCGAACGATAGAGTAAGACTCAGATACTGCAGCTGTTGGAGCCCCAATTTGTAACTGATATGATGTATATACTACAGAGATCAGCCAAGGTTTCCAAAGTTACGGTTCCATTGATAGTACCTGCCCAGTGCAACATGACTTTATTCCATTTAAAGGAGCAATATGTAAGAACTACCGCTAAAATTCATACTCCAAACAAATAGGAGGCAGCATATCAGCATAACCGCTAACTGCTGCTGGCTAGTAAGCTTAGTAAACAGTGCAGCTATTAGCTTACTCTGCCCGGACTGGGGGCTCAGAGCTCGTTGGGGAGTGTTGGTGTCGTTTACTATCAGACTATCACATTTTAATGTACAAAGTGGCTAGGGGCTAGCTGGGCTTCAACAAAACTTCATACACATTGCACCTTTAAATATCCAGAAGACTCATTTGGGAAAGTGAGTAAACCTCTTTGCTCTACTGGACCCACGGAGCTTTTTAACCTAATCATTATTTTCCATAAAGCTTCTTTTTTCAAACGGCATGACATTTATTTGGGGTTATTTACAACTGAACATGTGTTTTACATGTATTTTGAGCCTGTAGATGCTTAAAGTTAAAAAGTGTATTGTTTTCAATTGCAATACATTGCAATAGTTGCACTTGTCTGGGTGGACATTAAACTAAGAAGCTGCATAAACATTCCTAAATGGAAACAATATCATTAACTATATTGTATCTTAAAAAACAGTCAATTTCTTGTGTATTTCTAAATCAAAAGAGTGGATTTATTTGGACATAGAACAAAAGAAATGAATCCTTAAATTCCAAGAAGCATGTCATGTACATTACTGTATGCAACAGTACATACAAACCATGTACATATTTTGATATGTCTTCAGAAGGCGTGAAGAAAACTTAAAAAACAGTTAAAATCTTCATAAGGTCTGTGGTAATGACATGTTAAAAAAAAACCACTTGATTCGGGGAAAAGATTGCTGGCCCTCATCATACTGTAGCAACTATTAGACTAAAATAGCTGCTGCCTTAACATTTCATTAATATATACAGTATATCAGTATACCATTTTAACAGTTACTTCATTGACTATTCATTACCCTTGAAGCTTTACAGACCATCAACGACTCAAACATCATCTTAAAGCACTTTCATTTTCTTCTTAAATAATTTAAATTATAACAAAACATGGAAATGTAACATAATATCGTGGTTGTTAGTCATGTCTCATAAACAGATCAACATAAAGACAACTTCGAATGAAACGTGAGATGGCAAGCAACTAGGGAGAATTGAGAGGAAACTACAGGAGAATGTTCCAGTAATATTTTGGTCACATTTGAAACAAGCTTTCTATTCTGTCACTTTTCCCACCCATCCACATCACATGTAGTAGAGTAGAGTCCTACCCTGTGCGGGTAATTTTAGCATAATGATGGCTTTGCTGTTTACTCAAAAGCTGATGCTTGACTATGCAGATAAAAAAGAGTGGTGGGATTTCTGGCCCATGCATTGGACCCACTTTACACATGAAGTATCAAGGTTGGACTCATCCAACATCTGACCTGTTGAAGGCAAGATTCTCACAGGCTTGAGAATGTGTATCTAAAAAAAAAAAAAAAATGTTTTTCATTGTCTTTCACTTTAGCCCTCAAAATGTATCCCCTTGATATGTTTATTTACATGCCTATCTAGGCAGAAAAGCTACTACTTTCAGTTTTGCAGTCTGTTGGAAGCAGTTCCTATTGAATCAGGATGATATCCTTCAATATATCCTTCTGGTTGCATAGTCTAACACCATACTAGCTGCTCCGAGTAAAGCTGGTTCCTCTAAGTCCGATGTGACGACCTTGATGCTCTGCGCAGAGATGAGGGCTCTCTCAGAGATGATGCGCTGCACTGGGACCTGGTAGTAAGAGGCCAAAACTCCAGATAGAATCACCAGCGAGGGGTTCACTATGTGAAGGATGTTAATGATGCCGATGCCAAGTGCTGTGGAGGCTGTGGAGACAAGAAGATAAAAAAAACGATACAAATTATAATAACCATATTGAGTAGTTTGAATTTCTCTCACATATTTGTGAGTGTGTGCTTGCTTTGTGCTCTAACCCTTGTTCAGAACGGCGTCGGCTTTGGAGTTCCCCAGTCTGGCTGCGTTGATGAGGTGGGCAGCGGTGATTGGCTCAGAGAGCTTCATATCCATCCCCTCCACCTTCAGCAGGTCCTCTAAGAGACACATAAAACAGGTCAGATTTACGTATGTATTTAATGATGAATTGTGGATTCGTGGATAGGAATATGTTAATTATGCTCCATCCTGCTAGATTTCAACAAAGTTAAGTCGTAAATTCTAATACCACTTCAACAACAGTCAGAAAAAACAATCAGGCTCACATGCATAAAGTTGTTTTCAGGGTGTCACACATGGGTGTAACTGGGTCTCCACACACACACGCATGCACGCACGCACACATATACACACACGCACACTCACCATCATGCAGCCTTTTGGCCTCTCTCTGCAGGGCCATGCCGGACGCGTAGGCCTCGATGCATCCACTGCTGCCACACGAACACTCAGGGCCATCTAATGAAACCATGATGTGACCCAGCTCCGCAGCGCAGAAGGTACTGCCGTGGACCAGCTCATTTTGATGGATGATCCCTCCTCCAATACCTACACACACACACTTTTTTTTTTTATGATGATCACAATCGCTTCAATTCATGATACAGGGCTCGCTGGCCAACGTCATCATGTTTAGAAACTTAAAAATGATTCCAAATTGAAGAATCATTATTATTATACAATTATTCGGATTATGACAGTTTGATAACACGTAATAACTTACACCAACCCCTCTTGCACTGATAATGAATGTAAATCCTGACATCTCACCAGTCCCAGTGATGACAGTAGCAAAGTTTTCCACTCCTTTGCCGTGGCCGAACTTCCTCTCAGCCAACGCTGCACAGTTTCCGTCATTGTCAACCCAGACGGGTAGGTGCAGGGCATCGGAGATGGGTGTCCTCAGGTCCACTGAGGACCACTCCTGGATCAACTTTGTGGAGTGCAGGACCACGCCTTCCTGTGGGTTTACTCGCCCACCTGTGGACACTCCTTAGATGTAGACAAAGAGCTGTGAGATGATAGTTCTATAATGCTGTTATTCATTGATAAATGTGAGTGTGTTTTATATTTTTTCTCACCAACACCGAGTATTCTACAGTTGAGGCACACTGCGTCCCGTGTGGCATCTGCACACATCTTCAGTAACAGCTGCATCCTGTCCTCAAAGGTCTTAGGATTGGGCTGAGTATACTTCTTCACAATGTTACCCTGGACAGAGGAGGATGTAGTGAAGTCGTTGAGAGGAAATCAAAAGGTACATTAAGAGAGGATAAAAGCAATGTATCAGCAATGTTAATCAAAAAATAAACTGTTATAATTTAAGGTTAACTAAGAATGATTGGTACAAAATTGAAGCAGGAGTTGAATCAAAATTAAGCCACATTTTATGATAAAGAAAGATATTTGTGCCTTGAATTTTGGTTTAATTTAAATCATAGCTTTAATGTAACCCATTTAACAGAAAAGTAAAACCAAAATTTTCATGAGCAGGACTGTGATGACCACTTCAGGCTCGTAAAAATGGAGTCTCGGCTACATCAATAGGAAAACAGAGTCCACGCAGCCTACCCTCATGCAGACGATGGCCACTCTGAGGTTGGTCCCTCCCAGGTCAACTGCCAGAGCACTCTGTGTCTCCAGGATGTGATCGATGTCCTGGGAAATGGAATCTTTCACCGGAGGGAAACAGAAAGTCTTCTGGAGGGGCTCATCCAGGTCGATGGTACGTAAAAATTTGAGAATTCGAGGGACTGCGCTGCCATCACCATAAATCTTAGAGCTGATGGGAAGAAGAAATACACCTTTGTTCATATGGTTCTATATCACCTAGTTTTTAAAAACGAAGGATGATCCATTTTCAAAAAACAGATCAATAACCCTAATATAGAACCCAAAAATGACCCCAAAACATGAATAAGGCTAACAAAGATAATGTGCAAGACAGGTAGCCTATTTAGAAAAGTAATGTAACCGGCTTCCTTTTAGGAAAGACTGGACAGCTTTCATATCCTTACAATCATTTAATTTCTCTCTCAAACTTCAAGAGAACACACATGCTGCATTCACTGCCGGCCAACCAATTACAGTCAAATAAGCAAAACCAGCAGCCATGGAACATTCATTTATGTGTCCATTGTAGGTTTATGTAATCTAAATTATATTCTCCAGTGTTATGGAAAGGCATACTGAGAAATCTGCTTTTTCATTGTATGCAACAGACACAGCTGAGGTGGTGGTGCTTATTATACAAAAATATCACTAAATACGGTAAATAAAACAAGATGCTGATTTTTTGGCATTCACAAAGTGCCAACAGATTTCTGGACTTAAAAAAAAATAAAATACTAGTCCTGGTACAATAATGTTAAAAAATGTCCTCATGTCAGTGTTCGACAGGGTTATCAAGAAGGAAATGCCGACCCGTTGACAGATATAAGAAAAATAATTTCTCAGAGCAACTGTAGGACAAAGAACCAATGATACAGGCAGACAGCACTTTGTTCATACCAGGGGTATCTCTTTCCGAACTGCAGCTCCAGAGCATGGTAGATTTTATTGTGAGTGTCGGCATCCCTGACGTGAAGAACATTTTCTCCTGGCAGAGAAGGAAATGTCAACAACACAGATGCTGAGATAAGAAGAATAATCTCACAGAATATTTGTTCATATTTGTTAACATTTGCTCAACATACACATTGTACATACATATATACATACAACATACAACATTTTTTTTGCTGTTAATCAACAGTGGCAACGGATACATTGTGAAATGCCCTGGTGTTGAAATGAAAGTTAAGTTAAGTTTAAAAGAACCAGCCTTATAAAACCATTTTTTTAATCTCAAAGAAACTCCTTAACAAAACAGTTTTGCGTTCATGTGATGTCATCATGTGATGCTTCATTGGTGATTTAATGCAACGCTTAACCTTCACCTTGCTTTCTCAGAGAGGATATCACCACAACAACTAAAGCAAATGCAGCAGATATCCATAACCTTGTTTTCTGTCGTACCTACCCGTTTCTCTGCCAGTTTGCCTTGTTCCCAGGTTGATGACAGGGGTGCCGAAGGCCCCAGCCTCTCGGACCCCACAACTACTGTTTCCGATCATGCAGCCAGCGTGGCACACCAGCTGGATGAACTGCTCAAAGGGAATGTGCTTCACTGCCCGGAAGTTGGTGTGCTGCTCTATGCCCTTCTTTCGCATCACCCGCACCATCTCCTTACTTCCTGTTTACAGAGGAAAGGGCAGGTCATATGTATATCCATTTATTCATTCGATTAACTAGCTTTATCGTTGTTATCATAGTTTTACTTTGACAAACACTCACAAATAAACAAAAACATCACAAAAGGATCAGTTAGTGAAACTAACCGGCGTCAATGTTAGGGAAGAGGATGAGGGTCCTTTTGTTGAAGGAGATCAGAGCATCTAGCATCAGCCCATAGATCTTAATGGATTGCTGGATGTCAGTGGTAACTGGGTGCTGCAAAGCCACTATGTAGTCATGCTCCCCAACATTGTCACCTGCAAAATTAAGAAAAAAAAAAAAAACACACCACGCGTGACATACTCATAAACATACTCTAATCACACGCACAATTTTTCTGTCCCATGAGGGTATCTCTGCTTACCCAGCCAGCTCTTGATAATATCCATGTAGTCCTCTCTGTGGTGACTTGACAGCAGCTTATCATAAGAAGGGCAGCCAGCCAGCAGAATGCGAGAGTGGTCCTCACACATGGCAATGAGGTGCTGCTCTGCCATGCGCGTGCAGCAGGCGTGGTAATGGGCCAGTTTACTGATGGCGTGGCGGATTGAGTCATCAATCGTACCGCTCACCTGGGAAAAGGAGCAAAGTAGAGAACACATGGTGTATATCCTTTGGTAACAATTACTAACAAGTTCTTGCACACCTTTAAGTCTTACAGATTGGGGCATGTCTGTGTTGATGATTTGTCATTTCCATCCTTTATGCACTAGGTTTGAACGGAAGCACTAGGTTTGCTTTCACTACCTCTTTAAAGGTGAAAGCAAGAAAAGGAACATATACACTCTAAAAAGTACTAGAAAGTAAAATTGTTTTACTAGTATACTCTCAAGCCAAGACTCCTCACCTCTCCTCCCTCCAGGTGAAGTATTCTAATATTCATCAGCGCTGCAGCGGTTGCAAGAGCCAGCGCATCAAAACGGTCGCCATGGACGACCAGGATGTCGGGGTGCAGCCTCTGTAGTACATCAGGAAGCTTCACAAGTGCCAGCCCAACGCTCTCCACCATAGCTGCTTCATCCTCCCCTCTCACAATGGTGTGGAGCTTGGAGCCAATGTCAAAGTCATCCTGCTCGATCATACGAAAAGTGTTCCTGCAGAGTGGAGATAGAAAAAAAATACAAGACAAGTTCAAGGAAAACCTTGAATCATAGAGCAGAGGTCAATACTGCACACAGGTTTAAACCCAACTCAACACCTGTGGCCAATTAAGGATTATGTTTGTAATAATTCATATACAACATCACTGTTTTGCTGTTATGCCACTTGGTCTTACCCATAGTCATCAATGAGATGGGAGCCAAGCACCACAACTTCCAGTTCAAACTCGTCTGGGTGGGCTTTGAGCCCAAACATGATAGGGGCCAGCTTGGAGTAGTCTGCTCTGTTGCATGTCGCCACACACACCCTCAATCTCTTCTCACACTGCATCAAAAGGAGGTGGAACGACATAAATGAAAATAGTTGAATTTATTGTGATATGTTTATTTATTCCACTAATGGATCTGCAGGAATACTACCATCTTTGTGTGTTAAGGCTCCAGATATTAATTTCTTCTCCAACAACTAAAAAATGAAAACAAACTCTCATTTCAGAGTCAAAGTCATACTTGATTCTGTTCTTCTGTCCTTTTCCTTTCCATCCTTCCTCTGCCCCTTTGCATTCTCATATAGTAAAGCTCCTGGAAAACAAAGACAAAAGAGCGGGTGAGATTTTGTAAAGTATAACATGATCCATTATTTTTAATACCCTAACCCACCCACAGGTCATACTCACTTGGGCTTTCCAAATACTCAGATGCTGTAGCATGAAACACAACAAAACTACACTAAAAATGTTTGGTATTTTACATGAAGAACACATATGACACATTTCTCCAGAGGTGGGAAACATGCTGTGAGACAGTGCTTTGCATGGCGAGGCAAAAGTCAAAGTTTGACCGGTTTTCAGTGAACATGGCTTCCTTGATGCTTTTAATAGCTGCTGCCATCTGCTGCTGTGAATGCATCATGACAAGCAATTTCCCAATCAAGCATTCAAAGCCTTGTTCTTAAGTATAACACAGCACCAGTACTCAAGATTCATTACCAGATAACATGCAAAGTTTCTGTATATATTCGAGCCAGTGTGGTAAATCACAGGGACCGCAAATTCCAGAGCGGATTGAGTGCTTGGAATTCACAAACTTAGATTGGATTCAGCCACTAACTGTTAAACTCCTTTGAACTTCTGGGAACAGGAACATACAAGGTCACTGACTTCAGAATGAGCTAACAAACAAGGGGAAAAAAAAGGGATCCCACTGTGGCACAAATGTTAAATTCCATCATGTTTTCCATGCTGTGATTCATGGCTTACCAGAGACCGTGCTGCTTGTAATATTGTCCAGCCAATGCTGTTACGAGAACCACTGCAAGTGTCTTACTGCCTTATATTCTGAGAACACATTTTACTGGTGCAAATATGTGGTAAATGTAGAATCATTAACCACTGTGGATCGTTAACTCTTTGCAATTGCCTAATGGTATCAAATTGATCCAACCCTGCAGAGTAGCCAAATCAACAGTCAAGGTGCTGGGTATTATCTAGAAAGAAAACTACAAAACAAACTAGAATGGCACTCAGAAGAGCGTACACTTTCGCCAATACCCAACAGTTCACTTTCAATCAATCAAGCCTAATCCAATATCAAACTTGACAGCCCTGTATCACTAGACATACACCGAAACAGTGAACTTTGCAGGGAATTTAGTGATCATAAATTACCTTAAGCATCTTTTTCTGCAGTATAATCTCTAAAAAAATAAAAAGTTTTCATATCATTGCATTTCAGGCAACATACAGGCTGATACCAACATATGTGTTCAGTTAATATTTGCCTTTAGGCCAACCATTATATTGTTCAGGCTCTAATACAATCATAATACTTAAGTCTTCAAGAAACTGCAACAACTCCAGTTGCCTCCAATATAGCACTTATAATTAAGTCACGTTGCTATATCATTGCAAGTACTGCAATAACACAAATTGTGTAATGTTGTGATTTATTAAACATTTTCAACTGCAAATCATGTCCCCAAAGGAAAACGAATATGATAATGTTTTCAGTCTGTTCATCTCGAAACCAAACATATTTCAACACTTTGCAGTATGGATTTTTTTCCTCAGTACTACTGAGGTCAGGACACTATTTAATTGACATAGCTGAGCACTCTTACCGGTATTAGCCACCAAATCCAGCATGCGAGTCAAAATTCTTGACCTGAGCTGGACTGCGAGGAGAATATCTCACGGTCTGTTACAAACTATTTTTGAGCAGGTGACAGACACCTGAATGCTGCTCAACCTGATCAAACTTGACCTGTCATGATTCACTGGTTTATTCAAAGTAAGCAGGCGGAATCTACACAAAGATGGGCTATGGCGAGTATACCAAGCTAACCTAACAAGAAATCAGTTGAACAGGCCATGCTTTCATACATAACTTTAAATAGTATTATGTAGGTTTATGAATGAGCTGCCACTGCAGTCCACCTTCAAATAGGATTCTTCTATCCCTTTGCAAACACTGTGTCCTTGGCTGACGCACAATTGTCACTAGTTTGTTTACATTACCCAGCTAACTGTCACCAGTCAGTACCACTGGACCCACTCAAATCTGTCTCGATTGGCTTTTAATTTTCCATTTAATATCCTTTTTATCAATTTCTTACTAAACATCAATGTGATTTACGACTTCAGCAGGGCTCAACTTCATCCCTCTGCGTCCACCCTCTCACTCACACACACTTGTAGATGTAATTAAAATGGTTAAAGCATCACGATGTGTCAGGCTGCCTTTCATTTAGTGTGAGGGCTGATGCTTTCCACTATTATCGCTTTGACTGTTTAGTTTAAGTTCTGTTAAATCATTATTTTTGTTTATCACTCTGCTAAATGATTTTCTTTTTCCATCTTTATCATCATCTTACTTTTACAAATATCTGGCTACAGTCAGAGACAAACACTCAGATGAGCACCAGGAAGTTAAGGACACTATTTGAACATCCTATTGTAAAACATGGCAATTCAAAGAAAGCCTATTGTAAAACATGGAAATTCAAATACAGCCTATTGTAAAACATGGAAATTCAAATACAGCCTAAAATCAACAGCCTCACCAGTGAATTCCTACTGAAAACAACCTTGCTGTTGTGCCTTACCTCAATTCTCATGTGTCGGGTCACACAAAAGACCCACTTGGACTAAATCCTGTGATTTACCCTAAATCTCATTCAGCACACCGTGACTTCTACTCAAGCATCACAAGACAGCATCAGCAGCCAGAGTTATGGTATGGGGGCAGGGACGCATGCAGAAAGCTAAGGCAGTGATGACATGGCAACAGAGGAAGAGACATACTGTACAGACATAATTTAAGGAGAGGTAGTGACAGACAGTGAGGAAGTAAAGGAAGGACGTGAGGATAAAGATGGAAAATATGAGAGAGGGAGGAAGGAGGAAAAAAAGGCCATCCGACTCACATGTGGGTTTATGCATAAAGACCCCGGATGCGCTTCCATCCCACGACTCTGTGGATTCTCAGCTAAAAATTACTCTTTGCTCTTTTTTTTTTTTCAATCCTTCTAATTTTTTTTTTTTATTTCTCTCTTTAGCCCAGCCGCATTATTCAATGGAGGGAGGACATGCGCAAGCCAGCGAGCAGCAGCGGAAGAGAGAAAGGAAGAGAGAGAGAGGTGGGGTGACACAGACATACAGCTGGGGGAGGGGCTGCGTGAGAACGGGGCTGGGTTGATATGGATTAAAGCTTGTGATTGGCTGCGAAGAGAGAAGAAAGAGCATGTGGCATCCTGCCACTGCCACACATACAGCACACTAGATCGTCTAGTGTCCCTGACTAATAGAGTCTCCATATCCATCTGAAATGACAGATGTCAGAAACAATATGCTTCAGATCAATCCGTAGTGTCAGAAAATCTGATGATCTTCAGCTTAAAGGTTCCTGCCTGTACACCACCAAAAATGCTGTTTTAAAACAGGGCAAGCACCTTAAAGTTACGGGAAACTGTTCCTGCCAGATCTATCTGAAGGAAAACACGTGACACACTGGGTAAATTTAAAACGTCAGATAACTACTAAAAATCACCATTGATTGTCATGACTTTAGTCAAGAAAGTCTAGATGTCAGAAAAGTAAGGTCAATTATCTATAGTTCTAAGGAACACCAGATCTTGGGTTGCTATGGCAACGCATGGTAACAGAGGGAAACAGCTGTGTGTGTATCCATTTCTATAACTTCTAAAAATGTGATTTTTGAATCGTAATTTCTGAAATTCACACAACACAAAAACAATCTTTATACTGCAACAGTCTCCTCTCACCGTTTAATCCCATGTGATGAATTTGAGGGCTGTCACAATTCTCCAAATCCATCCATCCGATTCAATTTAACCAATTTTTCCAGCACTGGCAGCTATACCTTTGTTAGACTAGCAGATCTGGATTTATAAAGATCAACAAATTATTGGGTTAATGCCCTGATTTGTAAGAGCTCATGGAGAGTAAGCATCTATTAATAAACACCAATTAAGCAGCAACTTCACAATTTTGAGTTTCCTGCCCCTAAAACAGCCCTGTGTTAAAACAATGCAAGGGGCTGTTTTCTCATATAGTTATTATTTTTTTCTTATATGAAGATGGAATGATTATGTTTATCCTGTTCCTATTACTCAGTTGAATTTTACACATATAGGTTCCACTGTTGCTCAACCAATGTTCATATAGAAAAGTATTGACCACATATTTTATAGAGTTGGTGAGCGTTCATCCTTTTGGTTTTGTTAATCATCCCAGCTACAATCAGTCTTTGTCCAGACTTGTGCACACCCACCAGAACAGATAAGCCTGCAGAGAGTCAGCTGAACTCTGGTCTTCCCTGTACTAACAAACTGCACCACCTGCATGCCTTCACCTCATTGGTCCTAAATGATCTACCTCAATCAGACCTTGCTGTGGTCAGAAGTCAATATATAATAAAGCCATAAAACCAATGCACCTACTGCAGTCTGCCACGTCTCTGTTTCACAGGACTGTTTACTGACTGTTACTAGGGGTCTCTGTTTAGAAGTTAGAGGACTTACAGGTTTCTGCTTTTCTCAATTTACGGAAAGAGAAACATTTAAAAAAGTCACACTTACAATTGTATTAATACAAATGACAAAGTAATGCAGCTGGCAAAGCCTTAAGTACGGGGAGACTGTTTCCATGTCTGGAGGGCAAGTCTTTCTGCTGAGCTCTTCACACAATCATGTAAAAGATGGGGAGTATTTAAGGGTGCCCTCAGGCCAAATTCTTAATTCACTTTGAAGTAAAGCCAGGAGCCACTTGACTACTTCCATGTGGCTTTCTTAAGAGGGCTACTGTTTTTACTCATACCTCAAAAATGAAAAATAAACATGAATTGTAGCCCTAATCCTAACTAATGAGGGGCAGTGGATATGCCTCAGTGACAGGTCATATCATTGCAAAACACAATGTACTGTAGCGCAGACATAATGACAGTCACATAACGTCAAGCGAATATTAGCACACATACTGCATCAATCCCTGTATTTGTAATGAGGGAATGGCATTGCTGGCACTGGTTCAACGAGCTGGCTGTAAAAATGAACATAGTAAACTAGCCTAAGTGTTGAAACAGTTGTGACATCCTGGTTCACAAAGGACACAGATTATACCGCATTTAACTAAACATTGACCTCAAAGAGTTGGTTTAATGTAGATTCACTCTAACGAAACAGAAGAGCAAACAAAGCAATGGGCCATGAACTTTGCCTTCAAGCTGTCCGATATAGAAGTACCATCAAATGAGATTAAAAAGTAAACAGGGTACACTTACTTGTTGACGGACATGAGTTCCAAACCTCCTCATATTGTCTTATAATATAACAGCTAGCCAATGTAAAAGTATTCTTTAAAACCAATTTTCCCTTTTAACTAGCTATGATTTTCATAACTCTTGGAGAAGTAATAGCTATCATTTCCTTTCTTCATACAACATTTCTGACTTTCAGGACTGATATGTGCTGTACCAAGCTTATGAGGGCCTGACTTTAAGATAACAATCAAGCATCATAAAAAATATCTTTTTACAGTGTTACTATTGAGGCTCTGTAAATAGTAGACCCAACGTACCTAGATAGCATGTCATACATCTCCGTTGATGAGACACTGCCATCTAATGTCCTTTATAAGGAAACAAACAGTTGTCCTGTAGGTGTTTGCACATTCCGATATTTTGATGTGAAACCCCACCTGGATCTGTTGTCCATACCCAACTAATCACATTACATAAAGTAAAATTATAATATTATTCTGGATTATCTGAAAATGGTGTTGCTGTGTCTTGCACTTAATGGCACTTCATAACAGTCAGATAAGATGAACTCACACTGTATTATTTTTGCAGATTGGTAAGAAGGTTAGCCCCCCTTTAACAAAATGAAGTCAATATAGCTTCATATCCCTGCAGCATAAAGGCACCTTCGTCAAGCCAGAAAAGTTCAGCAAGAGGTTCAGTTGGCTGCCATTTTGACTCAGACTAGGTTCAGATTCAGATTAAGTACCTGATGGCGACATAAGTCAATTCTACGCTGATATTTTTACTCGGGTGTTTTTGGTTCAAAAATATCATCGAACAATATATTTACTTGGAGAATACCCACTAGAAGCGAACAAGTCGCGCGACATCGCTTCTACTGCCCCTCGCTCCTCGCGGTGGACGTGTCAACTCTCGCAGGCTAGCAAGTAGCTGGCTGATGAGCAAGCTTGTCACTTCTGCCAGCACTTTCCGTGAGACTGTGCTACACAGCACTTCTGTATTGTTTACATCTGTGACCCTCGAAGCAAAAGTGGTACCGGAAGGGTGCAAATAAGGGTTGGGGTTACATTCATCCACCTCAGGTAACGGTAAATACTTGCGTCTTCATTTCCCCACGCTCCGTCACTTTTCTTTTATCGATTATCCGAAATATCCCCACGAAAACTGCAGGCGAATTTATGTGCATCACGTTAAAAGCTCCACTTAGTGCAAAAATACTTTTTTTCTTCTCGCGTGTTAGTTCCGCGTCGCCTGGTATCCCACAATGCCTTGCGAAGCTATTCACTCTTGTCCCATATAAAATAAATGGGGGCGAACTTCGCTTCGCGTCCTGCCGCTCGACGTCGGTATTTACCGTTACTACTGTCTGTCTGGCTGTAGCTACAAAGTTATCCTAGGAAGAGCTAGCCCGCTGACAAGTCTGGTAAGGAGTAATATACCTTCACTAACACCGCCATATAAACATTAATGCAGTGTTATATTGGTAGTGTTTGGGAAACTTTGCCCAAATTGTCCTCAATGAACGTTTCGCAGTGGCGTAGCACCTAAAGTTAGCTAACGTTAACGCTAGCTGGTGAACTCAACCTCACAGTTAGCTGAAGTTATCAGTCCACTGCATTTTATCACATTGCTGCGGATTTCCATGTGATGACAGTTAACGTTACCTTTAGTTATCCGGAGACGCCGTTTTCATCTCATGCTGAAACTGTCGGTGGTTGCAGTCACTTATTTCTCTTCTGCTTTGGGTTTCCAGTGGTTGCCAGTCTACGGGCATCTGGGGCTCTCGCACGAGGGGGGCTTACAGTCAAACTAGAAAACCAGGGCGGACTGACCGCGAGAACAACACCGGATGTACGCGATTTGGATCTTCATAATAAAACGCTATACGATTCAAAGACCTAGAAGAGGGGATCCCAAAATCACTCCTCTTTCCTTCTTCCTCTTCCTCTTCTACCAGGAAGTATTTTAGAGCAGAACTGGGTATACACACAGTGGCACATAGCCAATCAAATTCCCCAAATCCATTCCTGGGATGGGCTGATTCATGAGCCAACACGCCCCTATAGATTGAGTAGATAAAGTACCACCACAATCAGTAAATTACCACCACCCAGCATCAACATGCTGAATTAATGTGTCAGTATTAATAAGCCAAAAACATAATATGCCATTTGTATTAATATAACATTCTGAAAGGGTGCATTATGCAGAATAAGTACTTTTTTGACTAAAATTGCTCATACTTATGTTCTTTGAGTAACAGTTTGAATATATGCCATTTCTTGCACCGTACCATTTGTTTTAATTGTTGAGTTTTACTTACACTAGGTTTATGATATGAATATCACAGGCCAACCGAGGTATTTACAAATAAATAGAAACTCAGTTGCATTGGGTTATTCTTGTGAAAATTATGCATTAAAAGTTTGGCTGGATTCGTTAAGCATTTATTTTCTTGAACAACTTATCAAACTAGTTTTATTTTGGCAAGCTTTTTACTGTTGCAGACCAGCATTTACTACTTCTGGAAATGTGTGTGTGTGTGTGTGTGTGTGTGTGTGCTTGATTTTGTAAGCAGGTCTTAACTGTTGTAACAAGGTTCTCTAACTTGTTATAGTTTAATGTAGAGTAAATAGCTATGTATTGTCAGAGCACATGAACCATGTGAGTCTAACAGTCCTGTTACCAGGTTGCAGTGATTTGATAGCTAGATAGATAGATAGATAGATAGATAGATAGATTTATTTGTCATTGTACAAAATACAACGAAATTTCAGGTGCACTCAAGTACTGGACTCAAAATACATAAATAAAAGTAGATAAAATAGATAATATACCCTAAAATACAATAAATAATGCTTTCATTCATCATCCATTGTCCTCACTCATACTCTCATTCATGCCAGCTTATTTACCATGCATACCATACCAGCGTAAGTGCATTGTATGATAAATAAAGTATTGCATATTAGTCTTGACGTGTGTTTGGGGGGTGTGTTTTCAGTTCTGAGTTCAGTATGGTGATGGCTTTTTGGTAGAAACTGTTGATGAATCTTGTGGTGCGTGTTTTGATGGACCTGTAGCGTTTACCAGAGGGCAACAGTTCAAACAAGTGACCTTGAAGAAAAGCAATCCATTTTGGTCATGAACCCATCCTGCCAAAGAGAAACATTATAATTACACAGGAGTGTTCCTCAACAGCACCTGTGCAGAGCAGTAACCACACAGCAGCGGTGAAAGTGGCAGTATTTTGTCTCAGTTGCAGACCCCATAGCGGCTGCTGTGATTTTATAACTGTGCTGCATTGCAGGGCTATTTCCCCCACAACCATGGGTGCGGTTGCATAAGAACTGACGGCATCGTGGTGGGTTTTTGAGGAGCCCTCAGAGGGAGATGGGTGGAGGAGGCTTGGGTGGAATTTGTCTGAAGAAAGGAAGAAAAGTAGTTAAAGAATGAGGAAAGTTTGTGGAAGGAATTATTGTTGAGGTGGAGAGTGAAGCAGAAAGAGAGAAAGAAAGAACGGGAGGGGTAGATAGCGGAGCATTGACAGTTTGATTGTTGGCTGTGCGTGGAGGTTTAGCAGACATGGGGTAAGGGGGTTGGGGGCTAGCCTGAGGGATGAGTCACAGTGAAGGAGTGTGTGTGTGTGTATGTGT
>OMLP01010957.1:1343-19870 GCA_900302685.1 Spondyliosoma cantharus | reverse complement strand
AAAACATCTGTATCTTATCTGATTGCTTCAACACTCACCTTCCTCCCACTTCTGTGGTGAACTAAAGTTCAACAGCATCTGTTTATATTAGAGTGTGAGCCGTGACAGTTAGATAAAGCTCTATCATCAGCCTTAAAACATCATGCTACCAGATACTGCACTGGGAAATGTTAGAGAATGAGCAACTGTCAGCTACTCAGTTGATGTGTCGAAGATGGCTTGTTGTAGTTTTAAACAAATATTATTGTAAAACTTAGTAAGTATGCTTCAAACTAATATCAAATAAATAAATAAATATTCAAATCACTCAATCAATATTATCTCCAGCCAGTGTGGATCTCATCAATGTTTGGCATTTTTACTTTATAAAGGAATCTTTACCATTGGAGATTAGTCTATTATCAAGCTTGTCTAATATTTTTTCTGTCCATAGCTAACTGCTTAATCAACTAATCATTTGAACACTGAGTTTGGAAGAAAGATTATTTTCATAATTTTCTTTGATTTATTTTGTTAAAACAGATAACAAAAGTTGTTTTCATTCTATAGACACAAAAAACTGGATACTTGTACTCACAATTGACACAGCCTCACTACCAAAACTCTCAAGTAACCTGAAAGTAAAAGAAAAAAAGAATCCAGTGACGTCTACTGTTTTGGAAAAATGGAGCAACGTGGAGACAAAAGGGGAAGAGGAGGAGAGAGAGCAGGACGATAAGATAGGCGGCTCGATATTTTGAATGAAGTCCACACAACGTAGGTTTGAACTCATTCTGACCCACAATGCTGCTCAACCAAACAGTCCGACTGTGAGAAGCTGGGCTGTGAGCTCACTGAATAGAAAAAAATTGGGCATTAAATCCTGTTCTGAGCCAGTGATTATTCCAGTGTCATATTTATATGATGTATTCACAGTATGTTAGGACACTATAACATGCATGGCACATTAAAATAAAACCTATTTTGGACACAGGGAGCCCTAGACATAAAAAAAATAAAAAGTAAAATAGAAACAATTCCTACACAGTTTGAATATGTAGCATGGCCTCATGGAGCCGCAACACATGAACATGAACAGCATTCTGATGGCTGTGTCCTAAAGGTGTCACTGATAACATTCAGCCACTAAACGAGGCGCTCCATCTCTCTTCCTCTATCGCATTCACACCACAACACCGCTGTTGTTCCAGTCACATGCCCCTTCAAGGGGTTGCCAGTTAGAAACCATCGACGTCACACTATCGGCTGACAAACCTTGTTCCAATGTGGAACCTTCTTAAACAGAGATAAACAGCACAATCATTCTGGACTGGACAGACATGTTTTACATTATTCATTCACAATTCCACCTTCCACCTTCCTACAAGCTCTGGGGATGTGTTATTTTTAGAAAATGATGTGTCTACTTAAAAATGTGATCAATATGACCTTTGAATATATCACTCCAGCATTTCAATGGATTCCTGGTTTTGAGTGCAGTGTTTCCTTCTGAGACAATGAAGAAAAATGCAGCATCAGTGAGCTGACACTGTACACAATGATCAAGGAGATGTTAGCAATAGGTGGGCTGGCATTCCATATCTGTGAACCTCATGGGATATTGGTCATAATAATTATGGATTTACACAAAGAATGATCAGACTGTCTGCTATTATCAGTTAAAGAAGCTGCGTGTGCCGAGTGAAGAAGTTCATTAAATGAATGCATCAATGAAGCAAAATTAAAAGTCAAATACAATTGTACTGTAGCTCTTTCCGTGTTAAAAGCGTTAAAACAAGCACAAACAGTCATCTGATCAAATTATGTCAAAGAAATGAAGTTAAAGTTTGAATTTCTTTGGACCTGTGATTCTGTGTGTCTCCAGATGTGTCGGGGGAGAGCAGCCAGAGCGGAGCCCAGTTCCAGGGTCGTCCCAGTGAGGTCTGGTCCCAGTGGCAGAACCAGCATCACTCCCAGCAGGCCGGGGAGCAGCACACACACCCCAACCCCAGCCAGACAGAAGTCTTCCAGGTAACACACACACTGAGACACACTGCTGTAGTGTGTGTCCAGCTGTTGGCTGCTGCCCAGTGTACACAGATATGTGATATGTGTCCTCAGCAACCCACTGACCTGGGACCCCTTTCCCCTGTGTGTCTGCAGGACATGTTACCCATGGCTGGAGATCCCACCCAGGGAACAGCCAACTACAACATCGAGGACTTCGCTGACCTCGGCATGTTCCCACCCTTCTCTGAGTAACCATCTCTCTCCCTCTCAGAACTGGACTGAACTGCATTCATCTCTCATGTTGTCTCATTTTTCTATATTGCTGAATCACCAACACACAGCTCATGTGCAGCACAGTGAATGTCTGGGTGCACACACAACCACAAACACACAGTCCACTAATGTTCCCACAGTATGTACCTGTGAACATACACATACCTCATCGCTGCAAAGAGGAAGTCTGCTGTCAGATGGAAGGAACGTCAGTCGACCTGGACGAGCCGCTGTCTGTCCTCACCGTCCTGGACATTGTCTGGAGCTCTTTGGAGAAACGGTGGAGTGTTTGACATCCAGCTCTCTGCAGTCAGCATCAGTTTGACCAGAGGAGGTCAGTCAGGTGACTAAAGCTGTAACTCTTACAGATCAGTATCAGTGTTTTTAACCTAGATTTGACACTGAAATCCACCAAGAAGCAACATCCTGACATGACATCATTTGACCAAAAGGTTTGACTGTGTCAACTGCACATGCACTACACCCAGAGACATACACAACGATGTCTGCTGTAGAGTGTGTCGGAGGTTGTTCTCGGGATGGAATGATTACACCTGAAACAAAAGGTTCAACAAACAGAGAAGGAACATGGTGGCTGATTCGCACCTGCTACATTTTTCAACTACAAGTAATTCCTTAGTGCTGCTATATATGTCAGCCATGACACTTGTAGAACGAGTCCCTTCACAGGATTGACACAAAGTGTTGTCTGAAGTTAAACACCAGCCCAGACTGTGTCTGCACTTTCTGGACAACTGACACTGAAGTGAATTACTGCTGTGACCTGAATATTCATTATTGACCTAACAGGAAATATGTTGTGTGTAGACGATCTTATTGTTTGAGCCCAGACACACCAGACAGACATCAAAGTATTCGTGTCACCTCATGTCTCCTGTGTCCTGGCCAGCAACCTTCGCCCGAACACACCGTGCAGACTGCAGCCGACGGCCAGCTAGCTTGTAAGTTCTGCACCTGCGTGAGAGGAAATAACTCTCCATACCAGCAGGCAGCAGTTATTCATCATTCAAAAAGGGAAGACTCAGCACTGTGGAACAGGTACAGACCATTGTCATGATAAAGCAGCAGTTAAACATGAAGAACAGATGCATTACATATGATCTAATGTGTTACAAGCCACTCTCACTAACATAGCTACTTCTCTTCAAGAATTATTCTGATAAAAAAGTGTCACGTGGCCTTGGTGAAGAGGTGGAGGTGAACAATAAGGAGAAACTGCACTAAAAGGGTGAAGTCATGGACACTACAGCAACGGGCTAAAGGGCTTTCCTTTCTTTCTCACTTTCTCCTCCTGTGCACCGAGTCGCTGAGTTGAACAGTCGGCCAGTGCCAACAAGTGTGGAAGACACAGAACACACTGTGCAGTACGCAGTCTTCACATTTAGTTTTAGAGTAAGAGGATGCTGTAACACCCTAGTGATTAATCATCTCTCATCCGCAGAGGAATTTAGGCCTGCACTTCTTCACAAAAGTTGCCCCATGCTGTCAACGTTGTTGCACAACTGTGACTGGGGAGAATATCATTGCAGAACACTGTCTGACTGCCTGTGCATGATGAGCATTTTGTATGTTTTGAGAAGGTGCTGAGAGGAAGCAGCTCTCCACAGTTTGCAGCACATCGTCACATGGAGGGTCTGGACAGATGCTGTGAACGCACAGGTTCATATACAGGCACTGTGTTCATAACACATGCAGGCTCACACATTTGACCCGCCTGCTTCATCAGTCAGGGGCTGTCACAGCTTCCATGATGTGACACAGGCTGCTTTAGTGTCATTATGGGATGTTACCAGTGCCAAATGAAGAACAGGTCTGCTTTATGTTCAGGGAAAGTTCCACAGTCATGTTATCATCCATTCATGAATAATCGTATGTGCACGTGACTGAGCTACAGTGGCACTCTGAGCTGCTGTTTGAGTCTTCATGTGTGCATCTGGCTGCTGGTATCAGTCTGACAGCAGGACCAGTAGCACCAATACAGCGGCAGTTGACCAATCACCTCCTCTGGTAGTTCCTGCAGTGACTGTAGAGAGCAGTCCACGACACTGTTGATGTACATGCCACAAAGTCCCAGCACTACCCGTTCCCACAGACACACAGTGCGTTGTATATGACGCCTCCATCTGCCGGCTGCAGCCTCCTGCACACCATTGCTGAATCTGCCAAACATCAGCAGGTGGAGAGAAGCTGCTTCTCTCCAACTGCTGCTGTCCTCACTCTCCCCATCAACCTTATTGTGTAACCTATATGTAGTGACGACCTGATGCGAGTATTGAAGGATTCTATGTATACATAAAAAAAAAAAAAAACCCATTGCAGACAGTTGCTAAGCTAAGGCTTAAAGTGCACTTCATGAAGCTAACTGCTAATTTCACCAGCCTGCTTTAAAGGGAAAAACCGCCATACCGTCCAAGCAAAGCGCAGTATTTACTAGTGTATTAGGTGTTCTTCAGCTCTGGCTACTTGACTTTATTTCTTTGTAATCTTTTCAACTCTTAAGAGACTGAATAATACTTTCTAGCGGGGGAGCTTTTACATGATAGATTGTATAATGTCTCTGACAGACGGATGGGAGAACCTTGAACAGACATCAGAGTCCTTTTGCTAAAGATCTCAAATCGATGTTTTTTTTGTAAATAATGTGATTTTTATGTCGACTCGTGTTACTTTCACACAGTACATGTTTTTCGTGTAGGTTTTAATGATATTGTGTGCAATGTGAGTACATATTTAACTATTGGTATTTAGTTAGTCTGTTAATTGTACATTGAGTTCTAGACCTGTATAAATTGTGTAAATGTGACCCATTATTTTTGTGTAACAAATTGTGCTTGTGACAATAAATTCTTATTGGTTACGTGGCTTCCAGTCAAAGTTTTCAGCCTCCATCATTCACTCATGCATCAAAATCCTTCATTCTGATGTTCTTTGTGTTAAAAAAAAATAAAACAAGTAAAACTGTAGATAAAAACAAAGGTTTTCCTCTGCCATAACCCGTATTTTGATCTGAAGTGTGGAAACCGGACTACTCTGTTGAACACTACAAGCTGGCTGCACCTTGACAAACTACAACATGAAGATTCTGCCAGTACGTTAAGGCATCGGCATGGACACATGACATCTTATGTTGTGTAACACAGGAGCCATTATTCTTATTAATGCATAGAAAGTGTTCTGGTTTTACACAGTCAAGCCCGTTTACAAGTTTTCGGGGAGAACCACTATATAAGTTACTGAAGTGACATATAATGAAGTATTTTCAAGGGGTTGATGTTGCTTCTTTTATCTGTATTAACTGACTGCCGAACACTTTAGACACCACCTATTTACACATTCAGCACTTGGAGCAACATTATCATTCATTATCATATTTAAGTCCATTATTCACTCTCAACAATTTCGTGTTTGGTCTTCAGTAACTCCAGGGGGAAATAAGCTCTTCAGCTGCTAAACACTTCTCTGTTACCCAGCCAGTCTCTGACTACTGTTAGGTGCTGAGCAGGAAGTACACAACACAGACACGGTGAGAACAAACCAAAACAAGACAGCTAAATGAGTTTATGAGCTGAAACACGCTGCAAAGCGTCAGATCAGTTACTGATGCTGTACAGATCAGTCGTGGCCCACTGACAGAGCTGATGAGCTGTAGGTTGTGTAAAGATTCCTCAGGCTGTTGTTCATCAGTTTGACAGCTGTGTTGTCTCTTCGGTCTCTTCCTCCACACTGACCTTTCATAAACAAACTAGGAGATGTGAACATGAAGCTGTGGACTGACAGCTAACCCACTGATAGGTTTGGTTTTAGTGATGTCATTGTACGTCATCAGAGCTACATGGATCCATGTAGGGGAATCATGTTCCACCGACTGACAGCAGGCTGAGCAGCACTTTTAATGAAGCTGATGTGTTGTCGTGATCTGAGATCCAGACCGAACCTGACCATGGCCGTATCTGCCATACATACAATACATGATGAAGAGGGTTTTTTCAGTGTTCCCTCAGTGGACCAAATGATGTCTTACCTTTTGAGTTTCTGGATGAAAATGATCCGTTGACAACTTATAAGATTGCAGACGTATGGATTGATGTACAGAGCTCTTTGTTAATGTTCATTCTGCCAGTTACATTACATCGACACTTTTATGGGGAAGTGAAATCCATAAACATAAATGCGTGATGCTGGAGATTTTCTGGTGTGGACGGTCTCGAATAGAGGAG
The DNA here is from genome assembly GCA_900302685.1 of Spondyliosoma cantharus. Lineage (NCBI taxonomy): Eukaryota > Metazoa > Chordata > Actinopteri > Spariformes > Sparidae > Spondyliosoma > Spondyliosoma cantharus. The sequence continues at coordinate 13,370 of OMLP01010957.1, read as the reverse complement.
CCCACAGAGATGAACCGGTCCTTATTGACAGGAAGGTTGATGGATGTCAGTAAGACACTGAGCTGCTGTCAGGCTGAAACATTCAAGGGCCTGTCTTTTTCAAACTAAAAAGCTGAGCTGCAATTCAGACAGAATGCCAAGACAGCTTCCTGTTCCTATTTGTTTTGGTTTGGAAGTTTCCCCCAACCATTTACTGTCCTCAACTGATCCTCAGATATGCTGTTTCATGGCAGCCAGCCAGAGTCAGACCCTGAACACTTCTGTCAGCACGATACATGTTTGTGTTGCCGAAGCTCTCAGCAGACACAGACGTACGTGTGTGCGTGTGTGTGTGTGTGTGTGTGTGTCTGGTACTGCCTACTCAATGAATCACTCTGAACAGAACTGAGTAGTCTCTCAGCTTAGATCAGCTGTTCTGGTCAGTCCACGTCCATGTAAACCCGCCTACTGTTGCAGCCTCTCTCAGATGACGTCTGTTCAAGTCAAGTCAAATTTGATTTATATAGCCCGACATCACAAATCACAACTTGCCTCAAGGGGCTTTACAATCTGTGTAGCATGTGCCTCCTCTGTCCTGGTGTTGTGATGGGATCACACCAGCAGTAACACCTGTAAACATGTTGACATTATTAGATGTAGTGCTCAGTACTCATGCTGCAGCAGAAACAGGGTTAGAGTTAGGACCTCTTAGTGTTCACTGAGTCATGCCTCTGCCAGACTCAATGCTGGAGCTGGAGGGCTTCTCTTGTGTATGGGCAGACAGAAGCCATGTGCGTCTATGAGAGTAATAACCGGTGTAAACAATACACTACATGCAACGCTCACTTGGAAACTTGGTTGCTAAAAAGACATTTCACACTTCCGCAACTTTAAGCTAGACAGTAATAAGGAGTTTCAAGACTCTATTAATAACAATAAGTTGGCTTTTAGGACCAAAGACTGTTCAGCCGTGACACAGCACAAAAGTTCAGTCATCTTCTGAGGAGGGCCTTTCTTGCTCAGCTCAATGGAAAATAAAAAGTTGTGGGATTGTTTGAAAAAACATAATAACGATTAACTCTGTATGAGCAGAGCTGACCCACTGGATGACTTTTCTCAGGTACAGAACATTTCAAGTTTGACACAGGAAAACATACGGCTGAATGGTTTCCTGCCTTTTCCGCTAAAAACATTCACGCTGCTCCATCTCTCTTCAAAGAGTCCATAATTATTCCTTATACCGTGCCAACCGTCTACCAGCAATGACTTTAGACAGAGAGCTTTAACATCTGCAGTTAGATCACTCACTCCAGTCAGCAAATGAGGAGTGTTTGAGAGTCATAGAACACAAGGCTCAAGCTGCTATATGTGCTATATTTCTATGAATATATGTGTTAAATAGCTCCATAGTTAAATAGCACTGAGTACTCACTTGGTGAGTAACCATGTCGCCTCCTGCTCATGCAGTAAAAGAGAAAAGACAATGCATCCCTGCCCACCTGATTTATTTATCTCATGTGTATTTATATAGGGACATACATGTAGCATCACACACTGCAGCATTTATAGCCAAAGCTGTTGCTAGATGGTCATTTTATGTGTAGATTTTAGTCCAGCTTTGAATACACACCAGCCAGCCCTGCTCACCCTGAAGTTAAATGACATGCAAGTAAATCCTTTAGTTTTTAATTGTTTTTGTTCCTTCTGAACACACAGATCCCAACAGGTAGAGGTTCCCTTCAACTGATCAGACACTAGTACAGGCGTGCCAAGGCTCCTCTTCACACTGTGCACAAATGACAGCAAATAATTACATCAGCAATTTTTCAGATGAGTTATATCAAGCCTGCTGCATGACTGCCCCTCAGGGTATCACGTGGAGACTGCTTCCTTTCAGAGCTGTGTGACAGCAGCCACCTCATTCTGAACATTACCAAAACTAAAGACATGATATTTGACAGGTAGGTGAAAGTGAGCCCGTGCTCATTGGAGACAGTGTATTAGAGCAGTATTTAGGCAAACAAACACTCACGCTGTCTGATGTGAGAACCGACATCCTGTTAGCGTTCTACAAGGCTGTGCTGGAAAGCATCATCAGGCATGTGAGTCTTCACAGGCCAGTTAAAAGTGAGAAGGGACCACATGGTGAAAACAGCAATGAAAGTGATAGAGAAGGGAGAAAACCCTACACCACTCCGTCAGGTGCAGGACTTGTGTCTGAATGACAATATTTTAAAGCAACATTATGTAGAAATTGTCATTTTGTGCGATTGTCCCCCCCCCCCACAGTTTCTGAATGCAACACCACTGTGGTAAATACAGATCTCAGGTCTGTAACCATGTGTTAATGTAGGTGCTGAGTACAAAGCAAACTCATTACAACATAACAATGTTATGTGTTGCAAACTTGTATGTTGAAGTAAACATGTATGTAACGCCGTGATCCTCCCCTCTCACTGAAGTCACATAGAGCAGAAACAAGTGACAGAGACACTGTGCCAACGACATGACTCTGCTGTTAGTTTAAGGTCAAGAAGCTAGTCTTAGTTTGAGTAGTTTACATTTGTATGGATGGTCACCAGAACTTGTACAGAGCCTGTCCCATGACAAACACAGCACAGTGTTGGATGTGGTCAGTAGGCTGATATCCGCGCAGACTGTTGGAGGGTGATTATAACCCACTTTCTCTCCCTGATGATTAGTTTGAGATGGCCCTTAATGAGGCTGACCCTCCGCAAGGAAGCACAAAAGGTGATGGGCAGGGAGAGGGTGTAGAGGTTAGTTTGAGCTTGGTGACTCTGGTCCCTGAGGGTTAGCTGGATTCAGTCCATTACATTTTTCTTTTAAGCTGCAAATGCTCACTGGCCTTACTGCTCAGGACGGGTGTGTAGGAGGGCTTAGTTACATTAAAGAGGAGATTAGCCGGGACTTTTGATGTTGCACTCTGTAATGTGAAAGGCTACAGTGTGAATCCTCCAAAGGCATCAAGTTTCATCTTAGGGGGGCATAGCTGTGTTTTGCCATGCAGCGTTTGATCCGTGGAGAGTGGTAGCACATTCGCTTCAGCTCTCAAATCAAGCCCGAATTTCAGAATATTGTTGACACTCACTTCAGAGGACCATCCATTTTCCTCCTCACACTCCCTGTGTACTGACAGTTCATAGGTTTTCCAGCATCAAACACTGTATCATAGGGGTCATGTTCACCACAGGTGTGACACGTAACTCTGTGTGCTGGACAGTGATGTGGCTGACACACTTTTCTAAATGCTTTACGCGGTGCCGTGCTGCCTGTGGTGTGTGCGCTCTCAAACTGTTACTTTACTGTCCTTCATGGCTGTCTTTGTGACAGGGTCTTTTCCTGCTGAATGGTGCAGTGTTCTCACCAAATATATATGAAACATCATTAAGCACTCATTAGACGGGGGCAACACTCCCATTGATGAACTAATCAATTGATTAATTGATTAGGAGGGAATTAGCCACATCCAATAAATCAGTATTATGTCTGAAAGTTGTAGATTATGGTTACATTGACCTCCATCTCTTATTTATCAAACTACTAAGGGACGTGGATATAATAAGGACCACTATTCATATATACATATATACAGTGAGAGTGGAGGAATGAAAAGGCATGAACTCAAAAACACAAAAAGGTGAACACTTCACTCGGATCAATAAAATATCATATCATTTAAGAGATAGCTCTGCATCCACTCTCAGACAGAACACATGGAGATGCTTATTTCCTCTTCTTCTGTAGTGATGGACGGGCTAATGAGGAGGTGAACTTCCCAGAAAGTGCCAAGCATGGTGAGCAGGCTCGACCCTTGGTTGCCAGGAGACAGCCAGTAAGTATAATGTAAGTGCACGACTTGCTTTTTTATGACATAAATAACTGAATGCACAAACGTATATTTGCCTCAGTGATGTAAAAAGCAAGATTAGAACAGGAGGGATTTTCTTATTGGCCAGATACTGTATGTTGACACAAGGACTTTTCAATAAATAGTGTAGAGGCCAAGTTTACAGGAGCAGACAACAAAGATAGAGGGCTCCTCTCCCCTGCCGTGCACAAACATGTTCAGTAATCCATCCATGACTCTATACACATGGTAATTATATAGGGTTGTGTTCTGGTTGGTACTATGCAATACAAATAGCGCATTAATGCAGATAGGATACATGTTTTATAGAAAAGTGTCATGCTATCTGAGCAGTTGCTCACACATTCACAAGACAAAGACACACAGCCCTGACTGGTAACATACAGAGAGAGACAAAAAGGTGAAACTCTGTCCGAGCAGGTGCTGGAGATTAACTTTGGTTTACTCCTAAACATCAATGATGTTCTGCAAACATAGCTGCTATACTTTAAATGTCTTGTAGCACTTCATCTTCCCACTCAGCCTATACCAGCTCCACACAAGCCATGCAAACTTTTCTAAAGCCTGTCAAGTATGTGAGGAATGCCAAAAGCTCAGATCTTTTTTTTACTCATAAATACAAACTGGCAGCTCTTGGCATCTCTCCTGCTTGGCACTTGAACACCTTTCTTCAGTCTCAGTTCTTGAACAAACTGGTAGGTGATTTGAAAAGAAATAGTTTCCCACATTCCTTCCTGACATGACATGCACTCCGATTAGCCTGTTAAATTCCCCTCTGACATTTGCTAAGCTCTGCAGCATTTGTGATGGACTGGCAGGGACGGGAGAAAGGAACATTTCATTCTCAGGATGTCTTCATTCTGCATCTACATGCTGCTGTCGTCCGCTCCACATCTCCTGCCTGATTGCCATTAGCTGATAACTGTCGAGATGGTGTTTATTTGAAAAGTCTCAACTCAAGTGTTGTAAATAGCGTTCGAATGGCATCTGCTCGCTTTACAGTGCCTCGCCTCGGGCCCCGAAACCATCACCGAGACACTGTGCTGCGCTGTGCTGTGTGTGTCGGGGTGTGTGTGCGTGTGAGATAGTGTTCAATTTGCATAAGCCACTGAGATGTAATGCAGCGCGTGTACGTGTGTGTGCGCATTGTGGTTGGCGGAGCATAGCTGCATGCTTGTCTGCAGTCGCTGTGTCTCCATGCTGACAGGTCTATCTTAAATCATGCTGCTGTGAATCTCCTCCAAACACACTGACAACGGCGTTCAAACCGCAGAGAGAAAACAACAACCCTCTGTTTTCTGTTCGGCTGCCTGTTTACCTGCACACACAACATCGCTTTACCGTTTTCCACCCAGCTCCATCCTTCCTCCATATTTCCATCGCGTTCAGGCCGCACACCATGTTCACAGTGTGCAAATGGGACTGGATATGAAGGCTAGCTGAGTGTAATCAGTCTGACCACAGGGCCTCTGGAGACCAGGTGCTGTGAGGACCGAAGTGTTGCCACAGTTTTCAGTTCAGGGTTCAGGTCTCCTGTAACCACCGCAGATAGAAATGAACAGTACATATAGTTCAGAAAGCAAGTATTATCCTGTCACATCCAAAATGCATTAAAACTACCTGAGCATGATGCTATGACACTATCATACTTACATAAACAAGTAGTCGGCGTAGGTGTAGGGAGATTGTATGATGAACTCACGTGCCTGTTAACACATCGTAAAACACACTACCTTCTATCCTACAATTCTTTAGTCCAGCTTTGAATACACACCAGCCAGCCACACAAACCTCTGGTCGAAATTATTCCTCAATTCACCGACTAATATTCTATTCGCACGGGACTAGTATTACCTGGGGACCTCCAGTAATTTGTAATAATTGCGGAGGTCGTCTCTGATTTTAATCCCGTGCGAATCTGCCATGTCCGTAATGTGTAAAGTAAAAATTCCACCGCAAATTACCTACCATGTTTCACCAAACACAGAGGTCGTGTGATAATATTAGTCCCGTGATTTGGGGTCGTTTTTTGTTTTTTCTTAAGGTTTTTTGTGTTTTCCGCACCTTTTTTCTGCCTTTTTCCCGGTCGAGAATCATGGAGGCTGCATTGGCATGCATTATAAATGAAAGTTTGGACAGCATTTTGGGTGCAAATTCAGGAGGCTCATCAGAAGAGTGAAATCTCGAAAGATGATTAGATGGATTACATGCATGGCAGCATGCGGTATGGAACATTTTTCTATCTTTCAACAGGCTCACCAGCTATTATATTAAAAATATCCACATCTAACCATCTGCTGCTCCAACGAGGGCTCCGGTGCGATCGATCAGGGGCATAATGTCTGTAAATTCGTGTTAAAACAGTTTTCACTTATCCCGTGCGAATGTGCCTCACGAACACAGACGTGGTGGGATCATTTCTAAATCACTTGAGGTCCCCAGGTAATACTAGTCCTGTGCGAATAGGGCTTTAGATATGAAACTATTCTAACTATACATACCGTTTTTTTAGTTTTTGCCCGACTTTCTGTATCCCCTGTCTTTAAACGGGCATCTTGTGGGTCTCAGAAGCTGTGTTTGGTCCCAGTCTGGTGTTCACTGGTAGACTGCGGAGCCCCGTTGAGCTGAGCCCGGCCCCATTGCCTGCAATGACTCCGCCTGTGATCCGAGGTCAAACTACAGACAGCTAACAGGGCCATTTAGCTCCAAGGATAGCTGAGCTGCTTTCTAACAGCAGCTAGTCACTACAACCAAAGGCAGCCAAGAGTATAGTGAGCAGCAGTTAGCAGTTATACTGCCCCCTATAGTTTTGGAACTACCTTTGAATTCTGGCCATTTCTTTCAAATTACACCACTGATGCCAACAAAAACACTTGTGTGTGTTCCAGAGAGGAGGCTCCCAATAGCTGAGAAATAGTCTGAGAAAAGCCTGTCTGACATGAGCCACACAAACTAACCAGGATTTATCTGTGTCATAATGTTGACTTAATAAACCTAATGAGATCAGACTGAATCAAGACTTGTGAAGACGAAGCTACAGTGCTTGCAGTCACTGAGCATTATCCACATTTATTGAATAAAACAACTGCAATTAATAAAACAGCAGAGAACCTTTGGCAGCATTTTGCAGAGCAGCTGTGAGCTCAGGGTTTGACGCAATCAGAACTCCGGTTTTAGCTCAGTGCTGTTGATGTAGTCATCTTATACTTAGAGTAGAGTAAAAATGGGATTTTAAGATGTAGCAGATGCAGCATGGCATTTAAATAACTTAGTAGCTGATAGAACACCATTTTACATGATTAGTGATGACATGATTTTACATGATTATTATTTCAATAAATCCTCTATTAGTTAAAATTGCTCTACTTGGTTGTAAAATTGATATTTTATTATATTTTTGGATGTAGGTGGGGCCACAAAAATCACAATGTGAAAGTCCAAAGAGCTCAATGCAAGTTTGTTTTAATGACTGGACGAACAAAAAACCTTCTGGAGGAGAGTTTAGCGGTCAGGACATCAACATTGAGATTCACCATTATGATTTAGATTTAACATTTAGACATAACATTTAGATTTGGATTTAACATCATATTTAGATTGAACATTCAGATTTAACTCTAAGTGCTATATCATAGGCAACTGTCCTCAAAGGAATGATTTGTCTCCTTCAGATGGAAGTGGACAGCAGAGTCTTGAGTATTCCACAGGCCTCACTGTAAACGATTCAGTATCTTTTTCTACCTTGAGCAGCAATTAGCCTTTAGCTAGAATGAAAAGCCTGTCAGCACTTTGTGACTGTACATGCTGGGTTTGAGAGGTCTTGACTGACTGACAGCCATTATAATTGATAATTACAAAGTGCAGCTAGTGTAGTGCGGCCGCATTTAACAGCATCAGTTCCTTGTTTATCTCTCCGTCCCCAGAGCTGTAAGAGCTAATTGGCTGTGATTAATAACCCTCCTGACAGTAGACTTGTGGTTTCTGAAAAGAAAAGCAACAAAGCCAACAAAGGCCTGCTCACTTTGTTCTGACACCTGCTGTAAACCTCCCACAGCTCCCACTTTGCTCTCCTGACTGCTCCTCAGGCCCCCAATTACACCCAGCGTTACTGACTCCATCATCAGCGTCATTATGCTGCGGCTCTATCAGGCCTTTCTTAACTGAGAACTTTAAGGCTGTCACAAATGTTTCCTTTTTAGCTTGCGACCCAGACTAAGCTGACCACTGTCAGCATGTGGCACCATTCAAATGCTGCCCAAGTAGTCAAGTAGTGGTTCTGGCTCATCAGTCTCAGTGGATGGTGCACTGCCTTACACACCATCTGGGGACAGAGTGGACCTGCCATGTGGGCTGGAACTTCAACCATGTCCTTTGTCACACAGTGCTTCGTGTGTGTGTGTGTGTGTGTGTGCGTGTGTGTGTGTGTGTGTGTGTGTGTGTGTGTGTGTGTGTGTCTGAGCTGGCATAACAAAAGGGAGTCCAGTCCTCCTCCTCCTCCTACTTCTCACAAGTTTGTCAGTTCCTCCTGTCCACATACTGAAGTGCGCTTTGGCAAAATCCTTTTAAATCACACTGCATAAAGGCAGTCATTCACAATTTATGTGTTGTTCCCATCGTCGGACATGAAAACGCAATAATATTTCACAGTCATCAAATTTGTATTTGCTAGGGTGTGTTGTTATTGCAGTTTGATATACACAGCTACAGTATGTTCACTTTGTATTAACAGAACATGCTTATGTCAAGCAGATTAGTGAAGAGCCAAGAAATATCTTTTAGATGTTGGTGCCATGTATATGTAGGCCCATTCCCCTCTAATTTACACTGGGAGTAAAGGACTCAAGGTCTTAGATTACACAGGGACACAAGGTAGCTTTGAATAAGGCTGAAATTGGATTAATACTTCTGCTCGGAGGAGTTACACTGTAGCTATGGTGGTGTATGTGATGGTATGAAATGTATACAGGGTACAACACAACTGACACGCCTCCTCAGATATATAACCACACATCAGGGCAGTGTCGGATCTAGTCACATAATATGTTACTGTTCCTAAATTCAGTAATCACGTTACAGCTACTTATCCAAAAGTTCTGTTTTCGCTTGCGTTGCACGAGTTCTCTGATTATCTGCATAATGGATGGATAGAAACAAAACCATCCAACATGTCTTTCCATGCACCTGAGCTCTCCTGATATCCATGAAACTCAATCGTGTCGTCCAGCGCACCGGAGGAGAACGTGTCTTAGTTCATTTGTCATTTAAACAGAATAGAAGAAGTACCGTTGCATATGTCTCCTCATGAGGACAGGGCTGGCATGAGGGCGTAGGCCAGGTTAATCATTATATTCTTATGTGACAATGAATCTCAGGTGAGATTGTGGAGTAATGAAAATGGAATTACTTTCTACACAAAGCAAATAAGTGAAGTAATGCATTACTTCTAAAACAAGTAATGTATAATGCTTTTTTCGAGTAACAACACCGACGCTGCGTTGGGGTTACAGCTGCTACAGCTAAAGAGATGCCATGTGGGTACTGCAGGCACTGGGGTTGGTCGGCAGTGTCTGTCGTGTCCTGTGTTCTCCATGGCTCACGAGTCACATCGTGTTCTGATTTTGCCGCGATCCCACACAGTGTGCAAAGTTAAAGCTCTGAGGTCCGAAGAATCAAAGTTCTCGTTGGCACCTGCTCACCATCAGCACACTTCTCTCTGACCAGGGCTGTGAAGTACAGGCTGTCTGACGCATTAATGGGCTTTCATTGTAATTATAACTCCGTTAGCTGTAACAGTACAAAAACTCACCTGCAAAAAAATCAGCTGGTCTCGAGGCATTGATGCTCATCTTGCTGTGATAGTTACTCATAGATTGCTGGCCCACCATGTCGATGTATGTCATTTTATGACAACACGTGGGCTCTCTTACATGTGAAATACAGTACTAATGTGTCCTACTTCAAAGACCGTAATTAATGGCACTTAGCAGCTTCTCCTAGTCACAGCCCACACATTTTATTTAAATGAGTGCTCTCTGTTTGCTCTGTACCTCTCATTTTGAAAGGAGGACCGAGAGGCCATTCCTTCCAGCCTCAGTCATGGTTGCTCTCAGGAAATGAAAAGCCAATTTCATTTCCACCTTATATTCTCACGCCATATATATTTTTACAGCAGTGAGTCTAGATAACCTTTATTCAGCATTTCATGAGAGTTTTGCAATGTTTGTCTTCCTTTTGGTATTTGAAAATGATATCTGAAGGTACTTGTATTAAATAACAAAGATATGGCCTGTGTGCTCGGACTTGCACAGGGTTTCTAATATCTACATCGACTCTGTTCCGGATTCAAGCTGCTGATAGCTACAGCTCTGCACTGCACATGATATCAAGATATAATACTTAAGAATTCTGCATTAAAATGTCTACTAAATGCTCTGAGAGAGCCAACAAGAGCAACATCATGCTCGGTAGGAGAGCAGAAGTTGTGAATGTGTAAAATATTGGTAATATTAACTTAGGTGGTGAATGGTTGTAGCTGCTTTGAACACATAAGTCGTGGAAATACTTTGAACTCATCATCTCAGTACAGTTTGAATGTATAGAGACAGAACAGAGTTGACAGGGCATCAGAAAGGTGAGCAGACTTGCGGCTCAGTGAGGACCTTTCTCTGTGTGTGGACTCCACCTGTGAACAAACACTCGACCTCTCTCTCTGCCTCCGTCAGGTGCAGAGTAGGCCTTCCGAGTGGACTGTTACTGTCACTCACAGAAACAAACTCTCATTAGATTCACAGCAGCTTTACAAATGTCCTCCTCTCGTTGTCAGTGTGTGATGCAGAGGAAAGAATGAGCTGCTGGTCATCCACTGAGTCACGTGTATTTGTCTTCCCCTATTGTTTATCTAAATCAGGAAAATGATGACTAAGAAACATTGTTATTGGCGTGTGTGACTGTTGAGAACAAAAAAAAACAAAAACACAGTGAGCCTGGCTCTATTGTGACGGCAAGCTGCTGAGTACCAAGCTGCTATTTATGTAAAGCTACTTTCATTGCAGCATCTGGCTAACTTGGCTTTTATCTTATTATGCTAATACAAGAGGCTGGGGTTATAGCAATAAAAGCTGATTTACTGTCCCATTGTTGTAGGCTGAGTGATGGGGAAAAGTCGTCAGTTTTGAGAGGGGAGCATCTGAATGGGGAGCGCACAGCCGCTGACATGATGATGAAGATAAACGGCACTGAACCAACTTAAACGACCATCCCAGTGTGTCTTCATGTTTCACGCCTGGTCCACATTTTTCTGCATGAGTAGTGCGAGAGTGCGAGTGGCGGAACGTCTCGCTTTTGATTTCAGCACCCATGTAAACAGGTTATACCAGGAACCAGAGTTTTCCCAGCAGAACATCGCAGTGTACCCAAGATGATCAATGATGTTGGCGTCATCTGCCAGTGCTTTTAATGTTTTGGCTGATCAGTGCAGGAACCTCGCTGGGAGGTGGATGGCAGGCGTATAAACTGTCCCATCAGAATCGAGGGTTGGCATCCAGTCGGTGTTTAGACACCTCTCCACGTCCAGTTGTAGTGCTGAGCTCTGTCGGCTCAGAACACAGTCCACCTGTTGAGCGCAGTTTGATCGGAGATGCTGTGGTGGAGAAGGGTTGTCTGGGGGCACAAAAGTCCCTGATGTCACGTCGTTTAGCCAGCCTGTGTCCCATTTCTCTTCTTTCTTTTTTTTTTTTTTTTTCCTGCAACCATTAATCAGGAGTTCTAAGTGCTATGTGCCATTCTCTCCTAGGCAACTGGACTTTCTTGAAAAGAAAGAAAATGTCTTCACATAGCAGCTCAAAGACAGGGTACTGCCTAAATGTATCATCACAAATACTGGATGAGTCATACATCTGCACACACCTCTCTCAAAGTTGGATGGCAAAGGTGACAGTGCCTCCTCAATGCTTTGCTAATTAGCTGTGCTACACAGTTACTCACAGCATTTATCTTATCCAGTTTGTGCTTCCCACCAAGGAAACACACACACACACACACACACACACACACACACACAAGTGTTATCACACAGACCAGCACACACCTCATCCACCTTAATCCTGATTACTGCTCTCTCCTCCGCTCTGCCTCTACCTCGTCCAATGATTTCTCCTCCT
>OMLP01010956.1:11423-23656 GCA_900302685.1 Spondyliosoma cantharus | reverse complement strand
AAGAGCTGTGACAGCTGCCCGGTCTCCTCAGAGGCTATTTGGTGGAAGGAATACTAGTAGAGAAAATGGAATAGCTGTGTGTGTGTGTGTGTGTGTGTGTGTGTGTGTGTGTGTGTGTGTGTGTGTGTGTGTGTGTGTGTGTGTGTGTGTGTGTGTGTGATAGAAAGGACTTTCACTCTCAAGCAATGAAGAGATGTAGAAACGCAGGCTAATGTGGCAGTTTCAAAGCTGATCCTTGGTTTGATGCGGGAGCAGCGAGTGCACGACCATTTTAAGGGTATCATGGAATTTATTCTACAGCTTTGATGCAATTGTATCTGCGACTGAAGGATTTTCTGCAGAGACATCTGACCAAAACCAATGATTCAGATCAGACTGCCGTCTATAAGACTTTACAACAAATTTTCATTCTATTCACTGTTAATTTATTCCATCTTCACCAAAACTGGAGATGGAAAGCTGTTACATGACTACTGAAACACAGTGTGTAACATCTTAAAGCGAAACTCTCGCCAAAATGTAACCTAGGCTTTTTTTGTGAACGTATATGAGTCAAACCTTCGTGTAAAAGCATAATATAATGTTAGCATTAAAAGCGATTTTGATGCTACCATAGAATTTGCCCTAGCTCTCCCATTGAAAATGAGCTTGACCCGAAAACGAAAATATGGTAAATCTTAAAAGTGCCTCTTTCATCGTGATTATGCTTTTAAACAAAGGTTTGACTCATATACCTTCACATTTGCATTTTGGCGAGGGTTTCACTTTAAATCTATTTAAGTCAAACTCCAGTCAGAAATGTGTTTGATGTGTGTTTAACTTCACTGTACAGAATTGTGCAGACTTTGATGCAAGGTAAGTATAAACCGTAAAGGATAACTCCACCAATTTTACATATTAAAGTGTGTTTACAAGTCTTGGGGAGAACTACTGCATGATTATTGTGAAACGGCTGGGCAGAGGGTCCTGCAGCCCAGGATCACATCCCTGCCCTAGCGCACCTAGCTGTTAAAGGGAATGGGAGACAACACTCGGATTGGTTTGATTTATGTTCCACCCAAAACACACCCATGACTAATTCACAGTCTAAAGACCACCTCTTTGTGCCGTGTGCTGCATTTTGCGCCCAGGTAATCCGCCGTGTACCTAGCAAAATTAACTTGGACACGCCCTAAACGCACTACCACGCCGCACTTTAGACCGTCTAAAAAGCGCCCTTTGAGTTTCAGGTGCATGCCTTATAATAAGCATAAGTAAATTGCATCCTTTTCTGATGCTTTACTGGCCTGACCTCAGTTCCCATCTAGTGGAATTATACAAGTTTTTATTATATGTATATACCTGAAGCCTTTGCATCCATGCTGTATCTTTCATGGCACCCAGAATTGTGAAATAAGGGCACAGTTTGACTGAATCTGAAGTATAATTTGTATGTTTTTCAGTATATGAAAACACTGGCAAGACAAAATCCCGCTGGTCTTAAATATGAGTGAACTGGAACCTATGTTTCTAGTGTTTGATGTTAACAGAATCGAGTAAATGAGTATGATTCAAGTGAAGCATAAAAATATAAAAAAGTGGAAAAATCTAAAACTTTGAAGTGTATGATTGAACTTAGATACATAAATCATCAAAACAAACACTCATAATTAAGATTCTTCATCGGTGTGCCTCAGAGGAGACATGCCTGTGTACTGATCGACAGACACAGACAGCTCCGTCACAGCCAACACACTCCGGGGAAACATTTCAGTCTTCGATGGAAAAAGGCTCGCTGACAAGACTTTCTCCTTGAGAAATGCATTATAAATAAAAGCACACTGAACCCATTCCAGATACCCTTTTTAATCACTACTATTCATAATTCAGACCACAGAAACACCACAGACTGCTGCCTTTTATTAGCAGTCTTCTTGTCATAAATGACTTTAAACTAATTCCTCACCACTGATGCGACTGAATTCTGCCACTCGTAGCAATTATCTGCTCTTCTTCAGCGGCTCAGGGACATTTGCACGAATATGTTAACATACAGTACATACTTGTAAAGCCTCTCAGATTCTGCACACTGTTTTTAAAAAATACATTAGTCTGGCCTTGAATTGTACAAAAGCAGTCAGACATGGAAAATGCTCTTTTTCAACGCAGTCTGCAGGCATCCATTTAAATTTCAAAAAACTAACCTCAAGCAGTTACAGTCTACAGTGTTTGGTATTCAGTGGATATTAAACCACAGGTATCCACGTACAACACAGCAGTCAAATCCAACTGCGATTGTTTCATGTAGTGTCATATCAAATTATGGCTATATGAGATGTTATATGTAGTAGAAAACAAGTAAAATAAGTATATATACACCTGACTTATCAACTTCATCACATTGATGCATAAATAATGTCTGCATCCAACATGGCCATGAATCGGTCCTGTCTATTGTTCATTGTTTACCTCAAATTTGAAACAAACTATTTTTTAAATTGAGGTTCGAAACCCCGGCTTTTACTAGATTATTTTTGGTGCCATTTCCGTCACATCTTGTCCTGCCTTTGTATTATTCTGCTTGTTCTATTTTATCCTATTTAACTTGTGTTTATCTTGTTCTTTAAATCCCAGACACATTTTGTTTTTCCTTGTCTTTCACATCTTGCCCTCATATCTGTTTGCCTTATATACAACCAACTGGTCACTCTACTGAGAAGGCCCTCCTCACAGTGACTGAGTCGCTCGGTGCCACCAGAGCCTCGTCCAACTCGTCAGTCCTCATTCTCCTCGACTTATCCTCTGCATTTGACACAGTCAACCACCAAATCCTCCTCTCCACTCTGGCTGAACTTGGCATTGCTGACTCTGCTCTAACCTGGTTCACATCATACCTGACAAATCGCACCTTTCAGGTCACATGGAACGGCTCCTTGTCCAAACCCTGCTTTCTGGAAACTGGTGTCCCTCAAGGCTCAGTAATGGGACTGCTTCTATTTTCACTATACACTAGATCACTAGGCTCTGCAATCACATCGCATAGATTCTCCTACCACTGTTATGCTGACGACTTTCAACTGTTCCTCTCTTTTCCCCCCATCCTCCTCCAACACCCACGTTGTGACGTGCATCTCGGAATGTTTGGCAGACATCTCCGCTTGGACAGCTGTGCATCACCTCAAACTCAACCTTAGTAAAACTGAACTCATGTTCATCCCAGAGAAAGACTGCCCTTACATGGACCTGTCAGTCACTGTCGAGGATGTCACGGTATCGCCTTCATCGACGACAAGGAACCTGGGCGTAATCCTTGATGACAAACTGTCCTGCACCCCCAACATCACTGCTGTGGCCTGATCCTGCAGATTTGCCCTCTACAACATCCGCAGGATCCAGCCTTTCCTCACAAAAGATGCGACGCAACTCCTGGTGCAAGTGCTGGTCATCTCCCACCTGGACTATTGCAACTCGCACTTGGCTAGACTCCCAGCCTCTGCGACTAAACCGTTGCAGCATATCCAGAACACTGCACTGCGTCTCGTTTACAATCTTCCCAAATTCCTGGTGCTGGCCTTCGAGGCCGTCAACGGAACTGCACCCGTCTAAATCTAAAGATTTATAAAGTATGTAAATACCAACAGGTTAAAAGTTGAATATTTGAGGATGGTCAGTCACTTCCTCACATGTTTTGCCAAACTCACCTCTCTGAGGTCATGTGTTCCATCAGGCCATACACACTGATTTGGCATTGCAGTTGGTGTCATCCATTTCGAGGGGGTCTCTACTTTATGTTGGCCATCATAGCAACAGCACAACTCAAAGGTCTTCACATCTATCGATCTATCTATCATGTCATGTTTTATCAGGTCACATAACTGATATTAAAACCAATGACAGGTGAAGTGAATAACATTCATTGACTCATAATAAAGCAATGTTCTGTTGGGTAACCTCAGGTCCTTGCCTGATCCATGGAAGCCACAGCCTTAAACCCACAGGACCCAAAGGGGTCTGCTGGTAACCCCCTGGTGACAAACATCGCAGGACATATCAAGAAGTTGTGTGTCCGTAACCCGAAGGGTCAAAGCTGTTCAGGCATCAAGAGGGGACCTCCAATACTAATAGGCCAGTAGTATTAATGTTGAGACTGACTGGTGTATAAACCAGTAAAATCACTGTCAAGACACAAGCCACATTTGACAATATACTAACTAGGACATTCATATTAAGTTGTCAACACTAGAAATCTCTTGAAGTGATTAAACTTAAGATCAGTAAAAGCCTCAGGACAACAAAGAGATAAAACCTTTTAGGAACTGTTGATAAAAATCTACTGTTACAAAAAGGATATAAAAGGACATTAAAATATTTTGTTGAATATCACTTTATGGGAGTTGGAATAAACACAGCAGCTGTTGAACAGTATGATTACATCAGTCAGTCTAAGATGATGATCTTGCTCAGATAAGATACCATGACAGCAACAGCTTTTAACTTTTAAAACAACTGTACAGCTATGAGTTTAAAAAGCTAGACATGAAACTTGTGCACATCTTTATGGTGTAGTGAGCCACAGAAAATGGTAAAGACGGATGCAGTAAATCATCTAATTGCCAATTACATTAACAGATGTGAAGACAGCTGAGCTTTCATCTTCTGATCACTCCCAGGCACGCTTCCAGCTTAACCGAATCAAAATTATAGACATTTCTGTAGAATAGAGGCTTCAGTTTTATGGCTAATATACTGTTAATGTTGAATCATTTTTTCACGCCCACTTCTTTAATTAAAGGCCTGAATGCCCCTGCTGGCGTAAATATAATGGAGTCATGTGTAAGTACAATACATAGATTAGATTTAATGTAGACCAATGATTATGGTTAAAAGACCATTCTGTGATTAATGGACTATGTTTTGCTTGGGGCAAGGGTGAAAAGTTTTGTGCAATACGACGCACCGATAAGGGAACCTTTTCTGGTATTTTGGCACGGCTGATATTCGATTATATTTTTCTGCTTCAGCAAAAATGTAATATTAAATAAATTAGATCTGGCATGAATGAAAATGTCAGTGACATTTGACACTTAACTCCAACTAAACACAGACTGTTCAAAAGGGGTTATACTGTGGATCATGCAGGAAACAAGCTATTACCATAGGCAGTGTATTTGCATAAAAATCAATTAAAGTGCAAAAGTGACTCAAATGTTGTGTATTCAAGCAGCATAGTAATTGCTGAAATGTCTTTACTGCTGAGGAAGGTGATGGTGTTCAGGAGACCTATGGAGACAATTATTCCAGTTATAATAAAGGTTTTTGGTCTGATCAGGGAGCAGCAGAGGTAAAAAGCCTGGTTAATCTCCATAATTACAGACCTTCACTAACACAATCTATATTCTACCTTTCCTCCTATTTTGTTATTCTCCCTCGATTCCAAAAATGTTGCGATGCCATGTAAGGTGTAAATAAAACCAGAATGCAATCATCTGCAAACAAACAGTGTCAACCGACAACAGTTTTATGAAGTGTCATGTGTTAATATCCTTTATATAATCATGTGTTTCACAGAGTGGTGAACCTTGTTTCATCCTTGCTTGACTGAGCCTTTGGAGGACTTTCATACCCAATCATGATACTGTCACCTTTAACAAATGAACCTGTTTACCCATGGAATGTTCCAAACTTGTGTGAAACATGTTGCTGACATCAAACTCAAAATTCAATTACGTTGATGACTAATAACATTAAATATATTGTCTTCGTTCTGTTTTAAATTGGGTGCATTTCAAAAAGGGTTAGCAAATGATCAAATTCTTTTGAATATATGCGTTACACGAGAGGTGTTAATCTTGAGCAATCTCACAGTTACATCTGATTCTGATTTTTGGGTGTCCGAATCGATTCAGAATTGATATTCCATTCAAAATTATTTTTGATTCAAAATTGATTATTGATTGAATGAATAGAAAGGAAGGAACCATTTTCAGCATTTTGCTCGAGTTTATGTTTACAAGACGTTAACGGAGCGGAGCAGCAGTCAGCAGTGACAAACTTTAATTGCTTAATGTTCATCCTGCAGAGCTAATTATATTACAATTATTATTATATTATATTATGATGTGCTGCTCGGCACCTTGCATGGCAGCCACTGCCATCAGTGTATGAATGTATGAATTACCTTAAGTCACTTTGGACAAAAGCATCTGCTAAATGCCCTAAAATGTCAAATGTCAATGTCATTCTGAGCTATGATTTAATAGTAACAGCTTGCTTCTGTTTCTAGGAGTTAAGAAATGTGGCCGGTGTGGGGTTTACATGTCCAGGGGCCCCCAGAGCCATTAATCAGCTGTGTGTGGACGAGGCCCCTACAGGGTACTAAAACTGAGTTTGGCCCTCATGCCAGATGGTTGGAGATGTTCCAACATATACATTTCCCCAGAAGGACAGAGAGACCATTTGGTCAATTTTAGGGTGCAAGACCTGAGGAGTGACAGCAGCAGAGTTAAGTGATTTACAGAAAATGAGCTATTCCAGATCAACTCCTCTTTCTCCCATTGGATAGATGGACCCTCAGTCCACCAAAGTGACCAATTAGAAGAAGTAGTTAGGTGCGGGCGAATGGACTTTAAAAAAGGCCTGCACAGGAAGAGAAAGTGGGGTGGGATTGAAGGTTCGAGAGGATTTCTGGTAGAGCAGAGGGCAAAGTCTTAGGCAGAACTTTGCCAGGATTTGAGAACACCGGGTGTGGCCACACTGGTTCAGACACAGGCTTGAGATTTGTTTCATTCCACCCAGCCTTGCCTCCGCAGATTCCTTTTATCAACAAACTACATGCCGACACCTTTGACGAAGACAGCCCAGAAACAACAATTTCATTATATTGCTCTGTCTTTTAACTTTCTATAACAGTCTGACAAACAGGTTCAATGTAAAACATCTAACAAGATGATAGACTCAAGACATGACACCCTGCAAAACTAATGAAGAGCAGACAGCTGTTACATCACATCCTCAGTAGTGTTTTTACCTTATCCCATAAGATGCATGTTGCAAAAGAGTAGAAATGCGATGCTTTAATTAACCAGTCACAATCCTAACCACCTCCTACAGTATAAACATTTGTTTGTTTCTATGTCTTTTGGGAGAAGCAACTGACCAGATTACACCAATTTACTGATCAGTGTTTTTCCTTTTTATTCTCCCTTTCTGCTGTCTAGTGTAGTTTGTGTTGTTGTAAACCTCTTACCTTTCTGCTGTGCATAAATACATCAAAATCATACTTGACTCTGTCTGATTTCTGCAGTCGGGTTCATCCCCTCCAGTCCTTAAAGTAGTGGCGGTATCATAATTACAATCATTTGACTAATCAGTGTCAGGTGATTACACAGACATGAAAACATTATTCAACCAGGGGCATATAGCTCCGCTGATTTAATTCAAATGTAATTTTCATTATTTCTTGTGACGATTTAAAACACACATTACTGAGACAACTCCATCAATGCTTAGGCTGTGATTATTTAAGCTAATATGGATGATAATATGTTAAAGCTGACTGAACATAAAGAAGTAATTCATGTTATTAATGAACATTTACTGAGTGTAGCTTGAAGGTGGTTTGCTGCTGCATGTTTGAAGTAATATAAAGTGAACACTAACTTATGTTGTTTAAAATATGTAAAATAAGAGTATTATGCAATTAGCACTTCATTACCTTTAGGAAAATTAATAGTTTTCTAGAGTATTCACTAATTAGCAGAT
Source organism: Spondyliosoma cantharus (assembly GCA_900302685.1). Taxonomy (NCBI): domain Eukaryota; kingdom Metazoa; phylum Chordata; class Actinopteri; order Spariformes; family Sparidae; genus Spondyliosoma; species Spondyliosoma cantharus. Next base: position 15,916 of record OMLP01010956.1, on the reverse strand, counting down.
TTTCTTTCAAGCTGCCATCAGTGTGATCAGGTTGGCTAGCTCACTGGCTGGTGCAACCAGCTCCAAGAACCCTGGCACTGCTGAGCTTTTCATGTAGCTCAGTTACTGTACCTCTGAAAAACACTTCACCAGAGTTCCTACTTTGTCTTTTTCAGACAATTTTTTAATTCAAGGTCAACAGTTATCCTCACCCTGCTGCAACAGCCTGGCAAAAGAACGAAATCTCTTTCCAGGGGACTCTGAAAATTCCCTGAGGCTACAGTCCTGATCAGACTTCCTGATACTTCTCTGCAGATTCAGGAATCCAACTTGATGTGGCAACTGTGGTAACGTTCAACCTATGATATGTAACATTTCTGCATTAAAATGTCGACTGGACCTTTGTTACATGATTTGTTGAGCTGCATACTTATTATCATAAATGTTTCCAACCATGTTCAAGAAAAGGTATATTTCATTTGGTCGCCTGTCACTTCATGATCAGATGATATGACAGAGTTGGCAAATGTGATTTCTACATGACCTCGTCTGCGAACATTTCTGCACAACTCACATGATCCCAAGCTACCTCAAGGTGTCATCAAACTACGTCTTTTGTTTTCATTGTTTGGATTGCAAGATCCTTGCAGAAATGACATACTCTGTGTTTAAGTCAATTGTGTTTATATAGCCATAAACGACAAATTTGTGTGAGGGCTACAGTTACTGTACATCAGACACCCTCTTTCCTCAGAAGCTTGTTTGGGTACTGCACATTGGGTTTACTGGGACAGGCAGCTGCCACCATTACATGACTTCACACCACCCAATGTCTGTGTGTTGCTGACAGCTCAGCACCTCTTTAAAGCCTGGAGTCCATCTCATACAATATGAGGGCATATCAGTTGATGCGACTACAAAGTCAATTCTGTCACTAGATTAATTACATGGGGTTTTGTTCCCCCAAGGCCATTACTTTAATCCGACCTCCACACCTAACCTCCGAATTTCATGTTACTTCTCTGGAAGTTCTATTCATGCCACACATACAGGGCATTTGGCTAACTTCACTGATCCACAGAGTGCCCTTTAGTTATTTCCCCTATGACCTAATTGTCAAGAAGAAAACTGAATGTGTTCCTCTTTCCCACTGACCTTTGTACTGAGCCGGAGAAAAGAAGCACTCGGTGGAAGAGTTGGATAGATGAGCCACAACCTTCTCCAGAAGGTCAGCCAGCACTGGGGAAAAAAAAACATACAAGAGACAAACATAAAATATGTGCTAGTACAGCTACAATAAAGTTTGCATTCAAAGAAAATTCTAATGACACATTCAAATACATCAACTCCTTTACTTTAACTATTTATAGAGCGTGAATAACATCCTGTTATGTACGCTTTTAAGCAGCCCAGTGACACTGTAAGTGTTGTGGAAAGAAACATTTCCTGTGAACCATACAGTACACGTGTTTAATGTAGCGATCTCTGGCATAAAAAAAGGCTGAAAGATTAAGTAGTCATACAGACTGTTCAGAAGTGAAGCAGCATTGTATCTGGAATGGAAAACTGTCTGACACAGAAGATCACAGTTCATCTGTAGAAACACATGTAAAGTAATACATCACTACACTTTACAAATGTGCATCTGTTCGTACTCATTTACAGCTTCACTGCCCCTGACTGTCCATGAACACTGACAGCTTGACTTTGTGACTTTGTCATATCGCTGAACCGCCCACAGTCACTGGAGATCTTGTTGTGGAAAATAATACGGAAACACTTGAGTGATGAGGACTCTTGAAAAGACAGTACCAATTGTGCAAACAGGTCTAAAACAACAAGGGAACATGTTTTTATATATTTTCAGTCATTGTAAGATTATTATGCATTTGTTGTTTGCTGTAACAAGAAAACTAGATTAGCACCTTTTCTGTGTGAATTCCCTGCCATTGACTGCACCGACTCTTTTCTAGTATTTTAAGTAGCTTACAAACTTGGCAGCTGTATAAACACTGATTTTATTCATATTTACATTTTTGGATTATACAGTACTTGAATTTAGCTGCAATTATCACTTAAATCATGCAGTGTCTTGCAGATGAATTTCACATACAGGAAACACTGTCATACAATTTCACACTTATAGTCATTCATTTTGCACATTATTTCCCCAAGTGACATACACATGTGGTTAAGTCTGAGCCACAGTAGATTAAGGAGAAGCTGTCAGAAATTCCACTGAACACAAGTGCCACATGCATGCGGATGCACTGAGAGGCATTATAAATGAATGTTTTCTACACAGTATATCTCATTTTAAAGCATTCTCTGTTTATTTTAGGTACATACAAGATGAACGTAAACATCAGCAAAGACTACTGGTGGTTTAATTTATACAAACTCGGACAGAATCAAATATAAAAGGCTTGCAAAATATGCTCCCTTCATGAAGATTATAATGTTCAGTTTTTGTTGAAAGGTCATTTTGGAGGCTGTAGTTTGCAGTTCTGTTTGACTGTACTGCAGTGAGAAATATCAGGCGTTTTTTAATATTTGGTCTGCCTTCATAGATATAAATATCCAAGCACCTCTTTGTTTGGTCTTGCTGGAAAAACTAAAATGCTAATGTGTGAAGTAACAGCACCACTTCTGCTCCTCTTGAAGTACTGCACTGAATTAAATTAATTTATTTTCAATGTTTTTTGATGTACCTTTTCATTCATGTGAAACAGCAAGTCAATGACTATTTATAGTCATTCCCTATTCAGCAGATGCCTTTGGGTCACCTCCAGTTAACCTTTAACAAATGATCACCAAAGCAGAAAATATATTATCTTATCTGATGCGCTACTTTATAATGACTCTTCTCAAGTGGCATGATACAAAATGAAATTATATCACAAAATATTCCTTGCATGGTTAAAAAGCATATATCATACAAAGGCAGCCGAAGATTCAAGAAAAACACATTCTTACTCCAAACTGCACAAATACAGTAGCTAGGTCAGTGGGCATAAGCTTCAAACTATGATGCTCTACCTACCCTATCAGTTTTGGACATGAAGGGCTCCATGGTCAAGTACGTACGAAACATGCAATGTCTGGTTAGACTTTCAAAATAAAGCTTGCCTGCAAACATTTCACATATGACTTTTACTTATTGTGACTGTTTGACTACAGTATTGGCCTGGTTAGGTTTAGACACAAATCCACCTGGTTAGGTTAAGGCACAAAATCGAAATAGTAAAATAGTATAGATAATCTAATTATAATTAATTATAGTATAAATAATGAAATGGGATAATGGGACACAACTGCTTAACATGTAAAAACAAAACCTGTATTATCTGTATTATTTATTCACAGAAGTGCAGACTTACTATCACATCACAGGTTGTCAGATTAGAAAACACAATGAGTGCTGATCATGAAGCAACCCAGTGACTCAGAGCGCAAGTGAATGCATCTCATTGACTTGCTGTTGAGAGAGGACAATTAAGCAATCGATAAGCTGACAAGATAGTGAGGTATTGAACATACAAACAGTTCTAATCATGAGTGTTTTGTTGAAGAGATAGTATATTATCTCATCAAGTACACTCATTTTTAGCTGTGTAGAAGCTGATCAAAGACACAAGTGATAATCACAGTTTCTTCATACTCAAAGATCGAAATAGTAAATGTTCATCAAATTACCCAGGAAGAAGGTTATTTTGGTTGACAGCCCATAAATGCTACAATTGCCTTTAAAAGTAGAATGCCAGGTTTTGTATGCTTAATGACGCACAAAATAAAATAGCATGTCTTCTACAGCAGAGAGAAGCTTATCCGGTAATACATCCTGATCCTGGTCTTGCAGTGAAAAGCCTTAAATGAGCGCCAGAGTGCAGAGAGTGGCTGCTTTCACAGGAGTTCAACAGTGTGCTGATGAAAGGAAGCAATCACCATGCTGCACATGCATTAATGACAAGACTGTCAGCCCTCCTTCAGTCAAGTGTATTTTTGTGCTCTTTGAGCAGCTATTTACTCCTACGTGAGAAAGGTAGGCGTCAGCGCTGTTCCATAGTGGCTGTCAATGGCAGTGATGAGGAGTTCTTAAAAGGTTCATGGATATCAGATGTATGTCATCAGAGTGAAGAAGTGTGCGTGGTGCACCTGCAGCACAATAGAAGTAATCAGCAGATAATACAGAATGCATGGAGCACTATAGTTGGATTTTATGATATAGCTATATTTTTGTTCTTCTTATCATTTTTCTTGTACTTTTTATAAACACATTAACACGTTACTTTATAGGAAACTCATCAGAAACTCATGTTGGAAAAAAACAAGTGACAGATGGTAATTTTGTTCTGGTTTATGGAGTTTGGATATGCATTATGATCTTATGGAGATGCACATTTTCGTAATGCATAATCTTTAATTTAAATGGGAATTTTTTGCGTAGAAAAATGTTATTGTTTCGATGGACACATATCTTTAGTAAAATGTAACCTGGGCACAACTAACGGAAT
>OMLP01010956.1:0-11403 GCA_900302685.1 Spondyliosoma cantharus | reverse complement strand
ACTAACGGAATGTTGGTGATCGGCTCACTGGATCACAACAGTGAGAAAAAACATCCAAGGATGACATTTGGAGACACAGTAGGATCCATATGTTGTTTTTCCTCCAGCTCAGTAAAGCATACTCTAGGTTGGGATCAGATAGCAAGAAACATGTAATTCAAATCAAATTGCCCAAAACTATCTCTGACATCAGACTGAAACAATTTAAAGCCAGATGCTAAGAAGGTGTAAATGTATCAGTCTACAAATTCCCTGAGAGACAAGTGAGAACTAAAATATTAATATTATATTTAATTAAATTTAATTTAAGTTCTTTTTTAGTTTTGTCAGTTGGGAAAAACTTGTGGAACTTGATTTTTTATTTGTTTTTGTAATGCTCATTTCAGCCATAAGAGGCTCAACAACAACTACCTCAAGTTCTAAACAGGACTAAAAGCTTTCATGTTTTCTTCCAGGTGAGTTTTGATTTCTTCATGTACTTTCTATGCTTCTTTTTAACATGGGCCAACAGTGCACTTCTTGTGGTCAAAATAAGTATTACACGAACTAACACAGAAAAATGAACCTGGCCAAAAAAACAAATAAATAAAAAGAAAAATTAACTGAATAACTCTGACAGAGTGGGAAAAAAAAAAAATCATAAATGGAAAAAAAAAACCTCAAAAACATTCAAAATGAATCCCCTGAAAAAAAATGTTCTTGCTTGCCTCTCAGGGTTTCTGTATCAGTCTCTCCAAGATGCATATGTAAACGTTACTCCTCAGGAAGCAGTGTGCGAAATTAACCTTCACACTACAGAGTCTGTCTTTGGCTAATGGCAGCTAAAGTTGCACTTGAATTGGCCATCAGTCCCCCTGTTGTTTGACACAGAGTGAAAAGTGGCTAAAGAAATTTCAACAAAAATGGTTAAACAGAAGGCTCACCAGCTGTTGCTGTGTATGTGATTCCTGAACAGTTCCACCGTTGGTAGTGTGGGTGAAAGAGAAATGTATGTGTGCGAGAGTGTTGTCAGCCCGCAAAGACAATACAGCTTTTGTCTTGCTCGTGGTCCATAAATGCAATTCATCCATGTGTTTGTGTTAGCCTGTAGATAATTGTTAGCTTGATACCCGTTAACTGATGAAGTGCACAGGTTATTCACTTCTGGCATTTCTGGCACTGACTGCAAAGTTTATTATTGGTTGACTAAGACAAAATATCAATTAAAACTTGTGGAACAATAAAGAAACATTAGCACACGTTGATTCTAGCAAATTTTCAGTCTACGCCTATTAACTTCTTTCTATACATACATCCAACCAGGCAAATCTGCAGCTCACCGTTCCCATTCAAGATGTTGGGTTTGGAGGTCATCACTCTGCAGTAGTGTCTCCGGCAGACGTCCATCCAGTCCTCCTGGTTCATTGGGTCTTTAGGTGAAGTCAGAAATGCAATGATCTCAGTGTCTGTACAATGGGGAAAACAAGAGGTAAAAAAAACGCAATCATGCACCAGTTGTCAATTCTGTTTTCATTAATTTATTAGTTGTACGGTCCTCTTTCAGTTTTTAGTTTTCAGTTTGGAGAGCAGGAAGTGGAGTTTTTGAATCTTGTTTGTTTAACTTCATGTGTGTATTTGTATGTCTCAATGAATCTAGAATATTACCAAATTTATCAGCATTCCTCTTACCTTGCGAGTTATGGTGGATCTTTGGTGGTTCCAACGTGTAACAATGAGGCAGAGGGTAGCTTGAAAACATGGGCCAGGGGTAAGGATCTTCTCCCTGGAGTAAGACGATAAAAACATTCAACTGAAGACCGTGTTCACCACATTTAGAAAACTGTCCACATGTATGATGACATAGATTAATTGTGGATGACTTTTTGTGGTCTTCTGTATGATATAGGACATACATACTTAAATAATTAAACTTCAACTCCATTACTTTCGTCAGATTCATTTCTGCACTGCTCTGAACAGATAGTTGTTGTGGCTGTTAACGAGCTTGCTGTGTTATTGATGTGCCATTATGTTGCATTTGCTTGTCATTTAATATACTTGAAACCATCTGAAGACAATGTGAGATGGCAACATAATTAAAAATGTCAAACTATGAACAACGTAGTGCAGTTAAACAGTGACTTGTAGTTTAATTCATTATCGAGGAATTGTTTCTGAACCGAGCTGGTAGCAGTTTATCAAATTGTGTTTGTTTTCATTTGTCTTCAGTAAAACAAGTTATTTCCGCCTTTCAATTGTCTCTCGCTTCCTTTCTTTATAACCAACTGCCATTAAGTGCCGCATTCATTACACTTGTCATATCTTAGTTTTGAAGAATCATAACTTCTGAGTCATAGCTCAGCGTGTGACGTGCCACAATAATGTGCTCTAAATGTTAATGGGTTTGGAAAGCAGCCCTCTTTATCCAACTGTCTGTGCCCTCCGCTCATGTTAATCCCTGCTGGTATTTGAGTCCACCACTCAGATGATGTGCTGCTCTGACAAACAAGATGCACAAAGCTCTCTATGTTGATGATTGCATACAATCCTTTCAATCCAGCTTTGGGACGGAAGAATTATGCACTGAACGTAACTTGAGGTGCTTAACTTTTTATTTGAAAAACATTATTTACAAAAGATGAATACTCAAATAAGGAACTACCAAATTTCTCATCTTATATATGAATTTGACTTTTTAATGATATATTATGTTTATCTTTACTTTGAAACTTTGAATGAACTCAGTTGGTTTCCACTGCAGGGATCCAGGTCTAAATTAGGTTTACCCACAAGAAGTCCCTGGCCGTGGAGCACCAATTACCAAAAGTACAGGAACTTTGAGGGTGGGGTGCTATCATTTCTGAGTGTTTGCAGTATTTTATTCAGCCACCATTTTATAAAAAAGTGTTTCTGTTTGTCCATTGTGCTTTCATACATCAACATGGCATTACAGATGAGAGCATGCATCAAAAATCAAATGTTCATAGCTGATGTAAAGTTGCATGCAAAAATGGCATGAAATACCAGCTGCTGTTTTATCATTTGTTAAAGGACTTATTTGCATAATCTTCACAGGTCTTCGGACATTGGTGGGAATGCAGACAACAGCAGGCCAAAGGAACCTTTTAGTTCTTAGAAAAGTGGTTCTGGGACTTATAGCTGCTGGTACTTTGGGTAGAAATGCATCTATAATTTCTATTGATTCAGCCACATTTAAAGATATTTGGAGTAAAAGACATCAGCAGCAGCCTTAAAAAACCCATACTGTGTAATAACTGAGTAATCACAGGAAGTTAACTCTTTTTGGCTTTATGTACGCCCTTAAAGGTCCCGAAATATGTCCCAGGACATGACCTTTTTCGTGTTCAAACAGTACAGGTAATCCAACAGTTGAAATATTGACAAATTAAATACATTAATAAGCATAAAGTGAAAGAAAAATGTTTCATAGCTGTCATGTCATTCGATATGTCTCCTTGCAGGTGGTAAATATTCTGGCAGACACTTTGAAATGTCAGGAATAATCTTTGCCTTTAACACAATGTTTCTCTTGTCATTTCTTGTGTGGATTCATTTGTTTTGTAAACTTCACAATAAATTATGCACGTGTTGAACAGCTTTCTGACCCCTGTGCTCCCCACAGGTAACAGGGGAGATAACTAAGAGACCCGTCAAACACGGGGGAAATTAAATCACTAAAGTAATTCGCACTCTCCCCTTTAAAAATCTCTTTCATATCATTTCCTTGACCTCAGCGTAAATCAGCTTCCTGTTTTGCGTTCAGCATAAACAACACCTAAATAATTGATATCCATCCCGAAACTGCTGAGTAAATAAGGCTGCGGGCATCAGACAACGCCTGAAGCCCTGTTGGTAATCAGTAGGACTCTCTGAAATTACCAGCAGCACAAACTTAGAATAGAAATGGATGGATAAGGGTTAGATTATATGCACAGTGAGCTGATGTTCATGAAAAATGCATAATACTGTGATTAGGAATAATTAAAGCACAGATTAAAAGTAAGAAATAGACCATAGTGACTTTATAGAGCAGCAATAGTAAAATGTATAATTTTCACAAAGGTTTTTGCACTTCACTTCAGATCAAAACACAATTGGGTTTGTAAAACAATGTAATGAAAAGCAATCAAAGTGCAAATGTCCAATAAATAGGCTTGTATCAGCCTGTTGAGCTGTACAAATAAACCACTAGTTGTGAGGTGTCTATACAATAATCAACATTTCACCAAAGGATAGACTTTAGAATTCTTTGGACACTGAAATGTCTACAAAATATCTGTCCACCACAGCCTCACTGCAATGCTACTGTTGCAATGTTTTTAGCATTTAGCTGCTTCCTGAAAACGTACAGCTAACAAAACCGATGATAAAGAACAATTTTGTCTCCCCCTTTCCACTTTTTAAATTGAAAACAATTTCCAAGCAGTGGCAGCACTTTTGCAAAGACAACTGGATTGCTTCCACAGGACACACTGCATTTGTTTCCAAATTTCCTTTAAGAAAAGACCACAGCCACTTTAGAAATAATAAAAAGGAGACAAAGAGAAAGCATGTTCACTGAATATGGGAAGTGAAATTTCCATAGTTTTATATGGATCAACAATACAGTTTGAGGATTGCTTAAAGTAAACCACAGCAGGGGTTGGTGTTTTGGTTGGGGGATAGTAGAAAAAAACATTTGGATGAAAGCTGTGATGGTATGTAACTAAGTACCATTACTTACTTTTCTGCTGCTTTATACTTCCACTTGACTACATTCTGGATGCAAATATTGTACTATTGTACTACTTTGATAACTAGTTAATGTTACTTTGCACATTACATGCTGCATCAGAACCAAATTAGTGCAAAATACTGATTCTGAATTGGAAAATGCTTTAAAAAATTGGATCCGATAATTGGCCAGGAGGGTAATTCGGCGAAGCACTGTATACAATATGCATGTAAATATTTGTGTTATTCTATGGGTGACTTTCACTGTTTGCAAAGTAACATTTTTATCAAGATATCTTTCACTCTTACTCAAGTATGACATTTGGGTGCTTTTCATAACAGTGGATAAAAGCAGGATTATCTTTAAATTCACTTGAGAGCAGATTGAAGAAATGGAAAATAAATTGAGCCTTCATGTTCTTCATGAGATTTGTACCCAGTAGGAGACAGAATAGCTGAGTTAAATGGAGTTTTACATAACCATTCTAAGTGAGAAGAGTGGCATTGTTCTATAGCCATTAAATGGTGCATTCAATAAGTAATTCATATTGAAGTCAAAAAGTTATCTATTGCCAGTTTAATGTATTTTCTGAGGCCATTTTTTCCATTTTAACCCCCCTAAACATTATTTTCTATTGTGCAAAAATCAGATTGGCAAAAACAGTCAGTTGGACAAATTCATAGTAGAGCATGTCTGACCTCTTGCAGTGCTCGAGGAGGAAGAGTCCTCTCAGAAGGACCTCCCACCACACTGACACGAACCAGCACATGATTCCTCTCCACTGATACGCCATCTATGATGAACTCCCTGAGATGGTTTAATAGCACAGAAAAGAAGATTAGATAACAGCTTAAGTGTGAGAGCTGGTGCAGAAGGAACATTATAATGTTACTGAGGTAATAAACATTCTTCTCGATGTGTGTGCGACAGCACACCTACAAGATGACCAAATGAGAAAAGAATTTGAAGAAAAGGACATTGGGCCTTTCAATTCACACACACTTCAACAGTTCCCCTATTATTGGAGCTCAGATAACTTTCTTTGAAAAGTCTTTTAAACTACTTTGAGTACTGAGTGAGACAGAATGTGACTATATCATTGCTGCAAGGCAAGCAAGAAAAGAAATAGAAAAGGGGTTTCCATGTAGAATTTTCGATAACATCAGAGAGTACTCCAATTATAAAGGCACTTCAGGGTCGAAGGGTGTCAGCCTTGGTGGATAGTTCTTAGCGCTGAGGTAATCTGGGTTTGAAATTGGGAATAAAGAGGACTATTTTTTCTACATTGCTCTTTCCGAGGGCCTGTTAGCCATAAAATGAAATTCGCATCCCTTTCTTTGTGATTAAAACAAAAAGCCACAGCTGGGGTCAAATAAGATGTGCAGAATGCCCTCACAGTAGTTTTGGTGAATTTGGAAAACTGAAAAGTTCAGAGCTGAAAACAAGTAAAGCTTATTGGAAAAAACTACAGACAACAAGTAGTGTGAGTAAAAAAACAGAAAGTAAAAAGTGAAGTTTGAAAAACATTTAAGCGGAGTGAAAAGAGGAGGAGGGTTCAAAGAAAAGAGAGATGATGATGATGATGTTGTTGTTGATGATGACAATGGGAGCATGAAGAAAAGAGAGGGCAGGAAAAAGGAAGATGGGAGAATAAATTAACAAGTCATCATTCTCCAAAATGCAATGTGATTCGGCGTTTCAGGGCCATTTCCATTCATAACCAATAGCTACGGCTCTGGCAGCCATTACCAGAAGAAAGGGACTCTTGAACACCCACTTTCAGAAATGGCCTTTTCACGCTCCGCTTTATTTCATTTTATTTGTGACAAGCCAAACAAACAAACAATTTTTCATCCTGAGCAATGATTATATTTGGAAGTGTTCTGTCATATCAGGATGATGTACAGAGGAGCAAAAGCCCTTACTGAACGACAGAGAGAAGGACTGTCTGCACGACGAGACAACATGAAAACTGCCTTAACTTCTCAGATAACTTCTTTCAGTTCAACTCAGCTGAAACAACACCTGGGCATAATGACTTATGTATTGAGGACAGCAGGTTAGGCATCATTTTCCATTTACAGAGATCTATTGCTTTTGCTGGATTCTATTCCTGGTACAGACCAAACAATCGGACAGAGACTGTGTGAGGAGATGAGTCTTGGTCGCTTCCAAACGGACTCTGGCATTGTTCGTTTGAGGTGTCAAAGCAAGCAGACCAACCACAGGAGTGTCTGATTTTAGCATGATTTCAAAATTTGAATTACTAATTACTCCATCTGCTGAACATGAAATCTGATTTCCCCAAGTGTGTCAGGATGATGCACTAATGTTGCAGAATGTCGACAGCCACAAATGTCAAATCAACGAGTTAACGAGCTCTCCTTGGCATGTTTTTCAAAGTTTTCGGATGTCTTCTGGAGGGAAGAAGACGATTCTATTTAAAAGAATATTCCCTCATTTACAACTTGATGACAGTGGTAAACAGTACTTTCCACAATCTCCCATAGGTGTTTAATTACGCTGAAATCTCAAGAGTGCAAAGGGCATCGCACATGATTCAAAGAATTTTCACACTCATTAAACTATTCATAGAGCCCTCCTGCCCTGTGAATACAGACATGGTCACAAGAGACAAGGGATCCATGCCAGGAGAATGGTTCTTGTGTAGAAGGAAACATTTGTATTTGTTGTATTTTTCCCTTCAATTTATTCAGGTTTCAACTTGTCACCCAGCTTCAGTTCCAGCATGTAACTCACACATACCGTCTCTTTCTTACATGTTTGTTCATTGCAAACTAACTAAACCTGATACAACATGTTAATTAATGAGCTTCGGAGGTTTATAAACCTTTATAAACAGCTGTTTCTGGAAAAGACTAAAACCAACAGTGTATCTCTCAAGACTTTCTCACATAATTTTGAACGTCATCTAAATGACTCTGTTCCCATAATACTCTTGGCTGCAATGACTGGGATTATGAAAAAGACAATAAAGAAAAAAGAATCAGGAAACTAAGAATATATATGTATTATTTGTTGAAACATACATAGATTAATCACTTCTTTATTGGCCAAATGTTAGTACAATATTGAAAACTGGAGACCTTCCCCATTTCTCTCACTTGCCTACACAAGCCTGTGGACAATTTGTTTAATGCTGCTGGACCGTAGATTTCTTTGTGAAGGACTCGGGTCGGATTTTCTGTGACAGTCCAAAGGATGTGATGTTATGCATGTTCTTGAGTGCCTCATCTGAGTGCCTCTCTCCTGTCCGCTTACAGGGAGCAACAGTAGCTTACATTATAGCTATTTGAAATGGAGTTCACCAGCATAATCAAATGAGTGGCATCCAGCACAACACTGAGCCACTTTAATTAATTCAGAATTATTTGAGTAATTGACAACAATAAAACATGTTAATTTCCAACCATAAATGTAAAATATGTGTTTTTTGGGTCATACCCCTCATTGGTGTCCAGCTTGGTGATGTTCTCCCTCTGACTCTGCAGCAGCATGGTGCAGATGTTGTACTGGCTCTCCAGTAGCAGGAAGGAGTCCAGATTACAGCAGAGCACACTGAGCAGTCTGCGCACACACACACGGACACACACAACATGATAATACAGAAAGTCCTGGCATTATGAGATATTGTAGCAGTGGCAGAAGCATGCAAACAAAGGCCCCATTTGGACTGTGGCGGTCCCCCCTGGCCCCTGGCTTGTACTGTACATCACTCAACAGAATTTTTCTGCAACAGCTCACCATAGCTAATTGGAACCTTTGTTAAATAGGAAGCCTTGGGGAAAGTTTCACGGTTGATTTTCAGTTGCTTGTAATGACACCAGGCTCAAGCAGGCAGTGAAGCTCCAGTGAAATTTTTAGACACTTCAGTGTGTTTTAAAGTCTGTGTTTTAAAATGGCTGTATACGTGTAGAGAGGAAAAGCTTCGAACAATCTCTTCAATTTACATCAGTGACTTTTCAACTTCAGCATTTGCACTTGTGTGTCTGATGTATGTGTTGGTGCTGTTTCAAGAACATCATCATTAATGTCACTCCAGGACTAAGACTTAACCCGTCATTAGTGAACAGGTTAAGAATGGGACTTTTTTTTCAGGAGTCACATTTTAACCTCTGTGGAACATATTATCACACTGTTCACTCATAGTTTTCCATTTCTTTGGAATGTCACCGTTGCTTAGGTTAAGTTGCACGAGTGGCACAGGGATGACATTACAAAGACGGTATTGCTCAGTTGCTACAACACCAACAAGGCAATATCAGATGGATTACTAACTGGTCACGGTCTTATTTTGAACAATTTCAGTACTTTAAAAAGATATATTTTATGGAATAACTATAAAAATCCCAAAGGAACAAGGTTGGTAACCCATGGCCCTAGACCAAATTTCCACCACCTCCTCCCATTTGCATCAGAGCTTATCTGAATTTGGAGAGCAATTAAGTGCTTATTACAAAGGTTCTGTGCATGTGTCACCGGTGTGAAGCATTAATCAAAACAATCTAGTTAGTGTTTATTGTCTGCCTCCTCTTCACTCTACCCCGGCAATTAATTTGGCAGAACTGGCCTCTGAAATATCTGGTATCTCGCAAATTGGTATTTTTCTGATGACAATGATGCAGCTCAACTATATTATCGTCATTTAACACATTATTCCCATTATATTCATTGTATGAGGCCGTTTAAAAATGTTCCCCTCACTTTTAAACAGGTTTAGAACATTCCAGGTTTTAAAATCTATAGTACTGCTCTCGCAGAGAGTTAGATGTCAAGATCGATAACCCTCTCATGTGTGTGCATTAAGTATGGAGCTAGAGCCAGGAGGTGAGCTTAGCATAATGACTAGAAAGCAGGAGCAAACAGCAAATGGCTTGTCTCTCAACGTTAAAAGCAACATCTCTATAGCTGATTTACACTTCTTATCCTAATCCAAACTAAAATGTTAAAGTTGTTAGTTTCAGACTGAGTTATGTGCTAGAAATATGTTGTTGTTTTTTTTACAAGCAACAGTTTATCTTTTAATCTGAAATTGCAGTGACAACACTCCAGACTGGGGATGGAAGGATAAAAGATTTCATTAGGGATTGCCAAGGGCAGATGTTTCACTTCACTGTTGGGGGAGACAATAATTCTCAAGATCAATTCCTGAAGGGGACACCAAAAGTACTCTTATACCAAATGTATTTACAGGAAAAGCCGATTACCAGGCCTACTACAAGCATGTTAATAATACAATATTTTGGCCTCAGGATCCACAGGATTCAACCGTGAGTAATAGGCAGAACAAAATGCAGTCACGACTGTAAATGTCAGACACACTGGATCCAGACCCCTGTCCCCTCTGTGATTTCCACCTCAGGATCAGTTTATTGTGGTGAATTTCCATTCCAGTTCAATCGGATGTGTGTAGATACTATGGTTTCCTAACTAAAAGGCAGGGAGATGAGGTGCCCGACAGAACCTGCCAGAGGAAGGTGTCTGCAGACCAAGACCTCAAACTGCACTCCCATCTCTGTGATCACCACCCATCTGAAGAACTAAAGGTTCACTGACTCTGTTTTAGTGACATTTTAAGTGTTTTAAACTTCTATTGATTGTCGAGATATTATTGTGATTTGCGATTATTTTTGAAGGGGTGTTGTAAATTGTAATGAAATTTTCATATTGCACGGTGCCTACTCCAGAGTCACATTTTCCATATATCTACATTTCTGTTTGTGTACAAACTAAACAAAGACGATATAGCTCATTAACATACTAAGTGGGTATGTTTTTTTAAAACTTTTAAACAGGGTAGCTGTTTCCTCTCTACTTCCAATCCCCCCTCCTGGCTCAAGTTTCATACCTAATGCACAGGCATGAGAGTGGTTCTGATTTTCTCATTTAACTCTCTGCACCAAAGCAAATAAGCGTATAAAATGTTGAGATACAGTATTTCATTTCACTGCAGTATCTTCCGAGCACTCACAACTGAACGGGAAAACAGTGACATATGGGATGAATATTGTGTGACTATCAGAAATGTAATTTTCTTTTTCCAGTAATGAATAAAGACTAATTCCCTATTACTGATAGAGAGCACATTAGGGATTCTCAGTTGACTAGAAACATTATGACCCATTAGCTAGCTAATAGCTGAAAAGGGGGCAGGCCTAATGCAAGTAAAGCAACACAACACAGTCTGGATGATTCATCTGTTCCTGTTTGTATCTTAATTAGTAACACAGCCTCAACCATCTTTGGTGTTTTCTGCAGATGCATCCTGCTGATCCTTGAGGCCATGCACTTCTTTAAATTTGTAAAAGTTAGTTTACTGCACATGAATTTTTTTTTTTTTTTTTACAAATCTCATTTCAATAGTGCCTGTTCGTTTACTGACTTACAATTGGTAGTGTTAAGTCCTGCATGCTGTCTGGTGTGTTGTGTGTGTTTGTCCTTGTGAAGCACATCCCTTCTTTTAAGCAGCTGCTCCGATTCCTGATGTGCCGGGCAGTTATTTGGACTCCAGTTTGACTGACAACTTTACTCAGTCATTCTGACAGCAGCACAGCAAGAGGCTGAGAGTCCGTCAGGCCTTCTGACCTCTCTCTGTTTGAAACTAAGCAATAGGGAACCAGGTCTGCTTCAAACAGAGAGAGGTCAGAAGGCCTGACGGACTCTCAGCC
>OMLP01010954.1:0-21804 GCA_900302685.1 Spondyliosoma cantharus | reverse complement strand
AGGGAGGGGTATGTTGAGTCGTTCCGTTCCTCCCTGTTTTCTTCTTCTCCTTCCTCTTTCATTCTCTCCATCTCGCTTTCTTTTCCGTCTTTTGCTCTCATCTCATGAATATAAAATGTGGAGTCCCTGCAATGCGCCTGGTTGCTGCCACTGCAGAAGGTCTTAACCATTAGTGGGAATAATCCTCAGCTATGAACTCCTGCTATGAACAGCTTTTGCACTCCTCCGTAAGCTCCTTTCTGAACTCTGCTCTGACTGGCAGAGGTGGGCTGCAGAGAATGAAAGCCACCATTATCAGCTGTTGGGCTGAGTGTGAGTCACAGAGCATGAGTCATTAAATGCTGTCGACAATATGACCTATAAAAAATAGTGACTTTGGTAAATAGGTTTACTTCTTTGTTGTGTGCTCCCACCTTTCCTCATCTCCCCTGGAGTCTGACAAGGCAGCACAGCTGCCTCTGGGCTGAACTTACACAACTAAGGTTACGTCTGTTGCTGAATCTCATCATCTTTACATCCGAGCAGATTTAGCCGCCCTAGTAGTGTGGCTCTAAGGATGATAATGATCCAGACTCAAATATCTCAACAACTACAGGATGAATTGGCATAAAATTTGGTACAGATATTCATGTTCCCCAGAAGATGAACCCTAATGACTTTGTTATTGAGCAATATTTACAACTTATATACTGAGAAATACTGAGTGGGAAAGCTGTCTGTTTCCACTTTAAATAACAATTGTACATTAAAAATGAGTTGATTATTGTATTGAAAAAGAATATAAAAACTTATTTCAACTTGTTATATGCTTTATTAAAGGAACAGTTCACTCGAATACTGAAAATCTAGTCTAGGGGTGTCGGAATATTGTGATATTCATGATAATAAAAAAATGCAATATTGATAGTTTTTTTTGTTAATAACACACGTTTGGCCTTGTGTATCTTTTGTTTATGAGTGCATCTGGATGCCTTTTGACTAGTAATTGACCAAACAACCAAAAGACACCTAAATGACTCCATACAGCTCGTCCGGCGTAATCTAAGTCTCTGGAAGTCCAAAGTTCCCAAATTGTTTTAAGACGTAGTTTACACCTCTTTCTTAAAGTGAAAGCTTCACTGAATCTGCTGAACTTAAAACTGAGCCCTCTTCGTCTGAGAACGAGACAAGACAGGGTAAAAATGTGTCAATGTCAATTGTCGATAAGCGGTCCTCAGATCAAGACCAATGTTGAGCTCCCAGTCAGAAGTGGATGCCAGACCTCGACCGCATGTCAGGTGTGTAAATAACCAAGAGTCCTCATCTGCTTCAGTTGTTTAGGAGAATACAGCTTTTTTCTGTTTTTCTGTGAAGCTCTAGAAATGTTTTGTGAACTACAAAACTTCATATACCTATACCTATAACCTATAACATTACTCATTTATCGATCCATAACTTCTTTTAATATTATTTAAGGCCAACATGTGCTCCCACATTAAAAGACAGATGTCTGGCTCTAACCTTAACACTTAACTTCATCTTCACAGCTGAATCAAAGCCAGAAACAGTGATTTAACTCTGCAGAGATATATTACTACAGCAGACAAGGCTCCGCTCCTCTTCCTTTCTCTGTGTGCGAGAGCGCCAGGGAGCTCGAGAGGTTGACCTGCATCCATCAGTATCTTCCACCGAGTGTGAATGATTGGGCGGCAGTTGTGCCAAAATAAGGGAGGGAGGTGAGACGGGACTCCCCCTGCGTGGGTTCATCCACTGAGATGAGGATGAGACAAATCCTCACACATGTCCAGGTACCGCACATGTCTGAGCTGCCAGTCATTGTTCTCACCTTAATACACACACATTCACACACTCATCCGCCGAGGCAGGAGCGCTCGTATCAGCCTCGTTCTGAATACACACTTCCCCTGTGACGCTCTCTTTTCTGCTGACAGAACAAATGCCTGCGCTCTTGTGATTAAAGCTGCTGTCACAGGGTTTTCATCAGAGGCTTCTCCCTCCTCTCTCTCTGCTCTTGTCTAATTTCTCAGTAATATCTCGCAGCTGCATCACTGGAGGCTGCATGGTGCTCCAGGAGAACATGGAGGATAAAAACAGGGACAAAAACGCTGGTAATAGATGTGATGTGAGCTCAGGGAGGAGACACTCGAGGTATGAGAGGTGGGCAACACTTTAATATATTGATTAGTAAAAAAAAAAGTTGCTACCAACTTATGTCTTGGAGAAAAGAGTGCTAAAATCAATCCGGTCGTACACAAGCAAGAATGATCTTAAACATGTCTTTGGAGATAAAGCTGTGGGTACCAGTGGTGTTCTATGTCAACACCCCAGAATATAAAGGGAAGGGTTATTAAGTCAGCGAATCCCGCTTTGGGATTTCCACCAAACAATAAATCAAACAATAAATAAATAATACCTTTCACATCAATTTCGATGCTTCCGGAGAAGCCCCAAGATTCTTAGTGTTTTAAAAATCTACCGATCTACTTCAGTTGTTTACGAGAATGCTGCAACGCTGTTCCGCTGTAAAACAGGACTATAAAAGTTCACCTGACCTTCAATCAGCAGGGGGGTGAGTAGATGACTGTATTGTATGTATCAATGGGACAAAAAGGCAGTAAAACACACTGCTAGCCAGCAAACATGGATGTAAACAATGTAATTCATAAGGTACACGGTTGATGGTAATTTATTCGTCTTTACACAGGATTTTATAGTCCTTCATGCTTCATAAATTACAGAGCACATATACAGTTATTTATATACAAATATACATAAACACATCTTTTGAAATTGCGTCCGGGTGCATGTAAGCAGCAGCAACGAGATGGTGGTTATAATGTGGTCGGCACATTCATATGAAAAGTTCGACATCTGGGAAACACTGAACTTTGACTGAGTGTGAGCACCAAGCATCGATGTTATAAACACAGAGACCACCTCTCCTCGTCCCACTGTGGGCTGTGATGGTGTCAAATACTGTTGCTCTTAATCCAAAACACCTGTTTTCTTCTACATATATACACTGGTATGTGTATAAAAATAAATGATTTCTAAACATCATGTTTTCACATGTTTTATGAGGTGGCAAGTGCACCTTTGAACACCTTTTCAAGTCTCAAGGATATACTAAAAGCATCTTTGTGACTATATTGAATGTAAACATACTGTAACTTCATTAAACTTCCTTTAAATTTGAAAAGCAAAGATGAAAGAAAAATAATATTTCATATAATGGTCAAAGCAATGGCAAAAGAATGGACAAACTCACATGAAAATCTGCAATTTAATTAACACAAAAATAATACTGAGCATGTATTGAAATAAAACCTTTTCTAAAAACACCCAAGGAAAATATAACGTAGTAAACATCAGTTTATTATGTTGCTCCTTTTGTGGATGATATTGTAAGATTCCTTCTATTCAACTCCACCTAAAGTGATGTAAATGAGCCCAAAAAAATGTCAATCATGGCGGAGCTGTCCTTACTGCTACACTTTGATTGCAGGCTACACTCTGAATCTGAATCTGACACCAGAAATATTTCCACTGGTGTTAAACAGACTGTTGAGCGAGCTCACTCTCCACTGCAGTACACTCATGAATACATCTATTTCACAGCCGAACATTATGAAGCATATCTGCCGGTTCTGCACAAACACAGAGGCAGGTATCATTATTCTTACAAGGAAAGCAATATGTTTCCGAACAGAACGAGATACAACACTGCTGTGGTCAATAGATTACATTGTCTGACAGGCCGGCTGTATTGCATGATGAATTGTTTCTCATTACATTTCCAGTTTAAGTTTATCGGAATTGTTAGTCCCATTACACAGAGCTGAGCTGCACACTGCCGGGCACCAAACAACGGCACACAGGCACCGCATTCTAAATGTAGAGAGAAATAATGTTGCTTTATTTAATTATTGAAATGCAGTTTTAAATATTTGTGCTTGCCCGTTCTACTAATATTGACTAATGACACTTTGCAGGACACAAGAGGGAAAAATGAGCTGCTGGACTGCAGCTTAAATGTTTATGGTTGTGTTCCCAGGGGTCCTTCGGCTCTCTGGCCTGTGTGGGGGTCGGGGTCTATGAGCAAACAAGCCATTTAAAAGCCTATAAAATAAATGTTTTTTAAATGTTCTAAGTTATTTCCTGCAGCAGTGAGCACTAATATCAGTGTCTGACTGGAAATAAACTGAGAGCCAGGCTGTAATTCCAATTAAATGGTAAGAACAGCTTTCTAATCACAGGTTTAGCACCGCCACATAGAGACAGCTCTATAATTAAACTGTAAACAATAATGGATACAAACACCAACAGTAAATATTGTAACTCTAGTTCTGTGGTAAAAGGCTGAGCTAATAATGGGGCACTGCAGGCTGAGCTGCCCATCTGTACGTATCTGCACACTGAGCATTTGTACTGTATCTGCCTGGATAATGAACACTGACCGTGGTAATGCTGCTCCTCATCGGCTACAGTAGGTCTTCAATGGGGCTCGTCCTTCTCCTGTCCTCGGTTATGTTTTCTTGTTTCACACTTTTGTTGTTTGCTTCTTGTCTTCACCTCTCCTCTCATTTTAGATCCACACTTCCTGCAGTCCCACCCAGATGTGATTCACCTGCACTCAGTTATCCCTGCCCTCCATTGTGTATTTATAATGCGTTCCACTGCGCATTGGAAGTCAGAATTTCCAAGTCGGTATTTCCGTTAAAGTGCATTTGCTCTGGAAAAACACTTGCTGGGCACTCGCTGCAAAAGGCGGAAGTCTGCGACCTTCACAAGCAACTACAGCAGCTGATTTAACACTTAAGGGCACTTTAAAAAGTTTACTTTCGCTCCTTGTGTCAAGCGTTCCAGCCATAGTACCCATCGTTCAGTGCTTCTGGCTCTTAAACCCTTGCTAGTGTTTTTGACCTCCCATTTGCCTCGCCCTTTTTGGATTGCTGCCTGTTTGACTGCCTTTCTGTGCACCGAACCCTGTTCCTAGACACTGTACTGAACTGTCTTCTGGGTCATGCACTTGAGTGTAATCCAGCAATCCTGTTAATTTCTGATAGTGTCACAGTAGTACAGTAATGTGTTCTCTTAAAAATTTTAAATTAAAATAAAACAGTAGGATGAGGGATGAGTCCAGTTTATTTCAACATAACCTTTACACATATACACACATATTACAGTGTTTTCAGATCTGAGGCCTTGGCAAGATGTCATTATTTGTGTCTTTGTGTTGTAAAATAAACAACACATCCTCACACGGTAATGAGGTCGATAACCAGTAATTCCCCAAACCACATGACCATTGACAAATTAGCAGCAACAGGCCTTGCCGTTTTGGAAAAGGTGGTTTGGGTTCAAATATGCATCTTGAATGAATAACTAAATGTATGAATGAGATGTAACTTAACTACTTTAAAAAGTTAAAATAACTAATTGTTGGGTTAGGGTTATTTAGGTAATTTGCTTTGACACAGGACTAGGGGTGGGAGTCGAGAACCGGTTTCAACTGACCAATTCAATCGGAATTGTATGCCTCCATCGTTATCAATTCTTATTAACAATACTCTCATTTCCCTGCCTGCACGAGGTTTTCCAGTTTTCCTGAAATTTTGCGTCGCGGCACATTTGCGTCACACTCTCTGCAACGACTCAGACCTTCAACCGTGAGGCAGCATCATGGAGAGGAGGAAGCGATCTAAATCCTGGCTGCATTTCACCAAACAAGATGAGAATTCTGCCGTGAGTAATCAGTGCAATGCTGTAATATTGCTGTAAACATTTGTCTACCCAGCATGGAATTAAGTACCAAGAATGTCATGTGTTCGACCGCCTGCGTACGAGTGCTAAGTTAGCACTCATACGCAGGCGGTCAACCTAATTTATTTAGACTATATTTTCTTTCTACACTATATCTTGTCAAGGTGTTGTTCGGTATGTTTGAGTTGAATATGTTCATGTTCACAGTCTTGTGCAGACATAATTTTGGGAAAAAATAAAATGGTTGCTTTTGGTGCAGAAGACTGTGTAGAACTCCTTTTTTGCCACTCAATTAACTACTCAGGAATCGATATGAGAATTGATAAGGAATTGGATTGATAGGCAGAATTGACAATGGCATTGATATTGACAAAAACTTATCAATTCCCACCCCTACACAGGACAGGAAAAACAGTCTCCTGCGTGAAAGTCCTGTCAAGTCCCATCAGTCCTCCCTATATGCATTTTGTTTCTCTTTATATTACGTCACCTGACTTCCTCCTTTTGCTGCTGCATCCCTTTCCTTTGTCGCTATACAACATCACCAAACTTCTGTCTTTGCTTCGTCATTATTACTCATGGATAGATAGATGCTTTTTCCACACATATTCCACCCAAAATCTGAGAAACACCAGTTTGATGTGTCTCATGAAATCATGGGATTAACAGGAGAAATTACCATTCAGGAGCACAGCGGGTGAACGGTTTAAAAATAAGGAGACCCACTCAAAAATCAGGAGTGTTGGCAAGTATGCTCCAGAGCTTTGTCACTTGAATATAAACGTGTTGTTTTGGGGCGGTGACTGATGTTCTTCTTGAGAAAACAGTCTGGTTTAGTTGTATAGACCAAAAGAGAGAGAGACAAAGCTCTCTAAAAATATACAAAAAAAGCATCACCCATAATGTGTGACAATGAGGAAAACATGGAGATCCCATTAAAGCAAAATCAGCCCTCCTCAGGCAGCTTTGGGTGCAATAGGAGCCATAGCTGGGAGTTACTACTTATGAATATCACTGTATTTTCCTCAGGCTTCAAAACTTCACCTCCTGCTGTGACACAACACAACATTAAGCTGCGCAGCAGTAAGACCTGAAAAACAAGCCACCGAACTCCAACACGACTTTGTCACAACGCTCTGACACCAGACTGATTGACTGCAGACGGCTGCACAACGGGTCATCTAGATACAGTACAACCTGGCCCGTGGCTGACTATCCTTCAGGCCGTGTGATGGACAGCAGAGCTGACACATGCAGATCAGTGCTAACACTCTCAACGTAGGAGGCTGGAGGAGTCCTAATCACATCAGACAGTCAGGAAGAAGCTACCACGCAACGGCAACACTACCCAAATGATTGAACTCAGATCCTGACACTCACCTATCAGAGTCCAGTCAGCAGAACACACTCACTTTCATGTGTGGTCAACAAATTTTGACATAAAGCTCAGCTTTTATAACAGGTAACCTACATGTCTCTTCATATTCTAAGAAAAGTGGCAAACACATCAGGAGCAGTCTGAAATGTGATGCCACAGAAGGAATAGCCAAAAGTACTGAGAGCAAACCTGGTCAATAGCACATGTGTTCTTCATCTAATGTTCATAACATATATCATTATTGTTTAATATCTTCCAATCCAATCTACATAGATTTAAACAAAAAACATGTAAATCTAGAGGGGAAGTGTTGTGATCTGCATCTGGACAGTTTTTGTTTTGGCAGTGTTTGTCTTCCCTATTTCCGTCTCCCTTGTGTTTCCCCTCCCCTGTCTGTTCTCCTCTGTGTGGGCGTGGTTCTTCCCTCCTGCAGGCAACGCCAGATGCTTCTCATCTCCTCATCAACCACCTCCATAAAATCACCAGACCCTCTGCAACAGATCGTCAGATCGTACTCTCAGCCACCGTGGTATTTTGGTTTGAAGATCCTGACTCCCCTGTGTTACCTGATTCATGCATAGCTTGTGTAGCTGTCTTGACTCTCGTTTGCTTTTTCGCTCTAGTTTGGTTTGTGGAACCAACCTGTCTGCCAACCTGCCTGCCTGCTTGCCTGCCTGCATGCCTGCCTGCCTGCCTGTTTGCCTGCCAGCCTATCTACTCGGCTTTCCTGCTGGCTCAAAGCCATACAGCCCTCGCCCGCTTCCGGGTCGTCAGCCTCCTGCGCCGCCAATCCGTCCTGGCTCTCCACACCGCCAGTTCTCTTCGTGAGCCCAACACCCGTGGTTCCGGCCGGTTGGCCATCCACCGCTCACGCTGAGCGTGGTTACATCGTGGCGCCAGAGATTGGCCGACGAAGCGGCCACGGCTGACACCATCCACTTCCGTGATCATCACCAGATCTTCTATGTGTTCAATAAAACCTCATTACCAACTTACCTGCCTCTCCGGGTCTTGCATTTGGGTTCGTTCCCTTTTGTCAGCCAAAACAAGACCAAAAATAAAGTGAATATCTGCCGTACACTCATCGGGTTGCTCGAAACACACCTCAGGTTAAATACTACTGTTGCTTTGTTTATTCAGTTGCGATGTTTCCTGTTTTTTTTTGTTCCTCATGTATCATGTTTCACATTCCACCTCCTGCCTTTTTTGATCGCCCTATAATGTTCACCCATCTCTGATTAGGCTTCCCACCCTTGTGTATCCAAGTCTCTTTCCCTCTTTGTCTCTTCACCAGTTTCCCCACGTCAGCTCTGCCTCTCCTGCGTTCTCTATTTTCCTCCTGTTGTCCATTTGTTTTTGCCCTCAGTGCTCCAGGTTTTGTTCCCCGTCACTTTCTGATTTTGTTTATTTTTGCATTCTTAGTTTTTCTTGGATTCTTATTCAGTGCCTTTTTGTTGCCAGCCATTAACTGCCAGCATTTTTAATTCCAGCTTTTGTAAATAAAGCTTGCTTTTTGTTGCCTGCCTCACTGTTTCTGCACCTGGGTCCTCACATTTTGCAAACCGTAACACTCTGTGTCTGCTAGATGTATAAAAATGCAACCCTTTTATAGCCTGTCAATGTTGCATATTATATATATTAAAAGAATTCAGGTTCAATAAACTAATGCCCTGCTCCTAAAATAACTTGTCAACCGAACAGAGAGGAGGATAATAACCTGTAAGTGATCTGTTTTGTGTAAGTATGCACGGGTTACATATTAAATGACTCAACACTTTCTCGTCAACAACTCTTGACATCCGAAGCTCTCTCAATCTACCTACGCACTCGCGTAAAAGTCTATTATGAAGGAGACACTTACAGGCAGCTCTTACACACTGACTGTGATCAGCTGTGCATCACAGTTTATATGTTAATATTTTTTGTTATTCTTCCCTTCAGCAGGAAAAACCTCTTTCCTGACAGCAAATGCAGCTAATAACCAATTAGTCTCTTTATTGGGTCCACCATGTTAAAAGGGGCCTGGCTCTCGCTCTGGAGGAGGGGGAATTCCTCTCATTAGGACGCATCAGTAGCTGGCACGTCACATTGACATTTCCTCATGAAAGAGAAAAGGGGTGTGCAGCTTTGTCTTTTTTCTTTGTTTATTCCCGAGAGGGGATGTGCAGTGGCAGAATTTAGGAGGAGGGTCATGTTTACTTGCAGCGGTCTTTGTCATCTCTACCCCTTTTGTTCATTCCTCCTCATTAAAGCATTGAGATCATCCATGCCCTTCAGAAGGCTACAAAGGCTCACTTTGTGCTTTTTGAAGAGAAAAAGTCTCTCTTCTAGTAATTTCAATGTCATTATCGCTGACAAAGACTGAGCGACTAACTGCAATATTTCCCTTCTTTTGAACAACGGTAGACATTATACGGCAGTGCAGATGGTGTTTGACATCAAGCTTTGGACATTTTGACTCCTGTGTCAGATTTCTCATTCCCGCTGTTCAAGCTGAAAAGCTGGATTTGTTATTCCATTAAATTCAGTCATCTGAGGTGCCTTTTCTATAACCCCCTATCAGATCTGACTTCCTCAGCACCGAGCCTGTGGAAAAAAAAAGCCTCCTTGCTGTATCTTTTCACTTTTTATCTCTTAGGTTTTATCAGCAGCCTGCTTTTAACATCATTTGTCCTTTATGGGGGGGCTGTTTTCTTTATAAACTGGACTCTGGGGTCTAGCCTCTTCTCAGAAAATCATTCATCAGTGCAGGATATAAATCCAAAATATTTCAGAACACTCACCTGAGAGCCAGATGGAAAAATAGAGGGTGAGGAATGCCATTAATCCATCCCTTTGGACATAAATCTTTCTGAGCCAATTCAAATTATTTACTGGCGATGATGTTTTAAAGCATCTGAATTTCTCAACCGAGACTTATTTTCCCTATAACTTCCCATCAAACTGATTTGCTGCTTTTGTGGTTGAGTTTTCAGAGTGTTCAATAACACAATAGGAATACAGAAGAGCCACTTACCCTGACAAGTAAGAGTAACAATGAGCAGAATGGATTGAATTTAGCTCTGAATAGGGAAGAAAATGGAAATTGACTTAAACAGTGTTTGAATTGTTACCACTGTTGAAATGTTCCAGCGGTAACAAAAAGTCACGAAACAAAAAAGAACATCCTGAAATATGCACGAGTACAAGAAAGAGAACAGAGGTCCTTAAATGTTGCAGCATCCCTCGTGAACTGAAGAGAAAAGTCAAGTCTTGTCTCTTACAGATAATCCCAAGCAATGAACCACAGTTTCTGTCTGGGCGCTGTGTTGCTGTGAAATGTTTGCAGTTTGTGAGGTCCATTGAATTCTACTGTTGTCTGAACTTAGTAGCAAACTAGTTTGGAGAATGGCTCTCATACAAATGTATTCATATAAAAGAAGGACTCTCATAAAGGGAAATGCAACCAATTTTACTAATTAAAGTGTATTTATGAGTCTAACATTGCGTCATGGATAGTTCAAAAAACAGCAGAACCAGAGAGGGGGCCTGCTTTCATTCACGTATTCACGAGGTACAGAAGAGGCTGATGGACATGTCATTCATGTTGCAGATATTTTGTCATAAATCACAGGATAAGACACATTAAAAGTCTGACCTGATGGTGGCGCTAGAGGAGAGTAAGGGGACATTCAACATTATTACAATTCATCCTGAGGTGAACACCAAATTTCAGACAATCCATCCAATAATAGTTGAGACAAGTCACTTAAAACTTCAAATGTGAACCTTATGATCACCAAGGTTGTGAGGTTGCATTGAATGCAATGAATGTCTCCAATCACGAGTAACTGGGGAGGTTGCTTGGGAAACGATAATGATTGATGATTACGGTGATTGCCCAAACTAGCACAAGTAACAACTGACGCACCGGTGGCATTTAGAAGTGGGCCAAGCAATAATAACAGTGTCAGAAGTATTCACTCGAAAAAAGGGCTAACCAAAATCCCCAAGAATGAATGAAACACCATACCGGTGGTTGTAAGAAAGCCGATTAGCCTCCACAGAAAACAAGGGTTCTAGTCATGTGACAGAACAAGGAATCAGTCATGGGATTAGGAATGATGTGCACAACAGGGGGCCACAGGTCGGATTTAAACTCTACCAACTGAGCTACTGCGGCGCCCAAGTTGGAGACATTTTCTGCCGAACCCTAACTTTTACCTGCTGTTGGTGATTGGAGGAAAATCAGATGATCACCGAAGTAAGAAGGGTTTATAATCTGGGGAGCATGAATGTCTGTACCCAGTTCGAAGGCAATCCATCCAATGTTTTCTGAGATATTTCAGTTTGGACCACATAGGTGAACCGACATTGCCATCTCCAGAGCCAGGACTGCAAATGTGGCTTTCGTTTTGAGTTTGGAGGTGTTTGTGTGACACAGACAGACAACTGACAACTTTTCCTGATCCATCAGATTAAACTACAGTTTTAGGCAGCAAATAAACACAAGAGTACATGAATCAAAACCAAAGCAGTCAATCATCTAATCAACATATATATTTTCTGAAGAGCAATAAGTCAAGCTCTGTCAGTGATTGTTGGATCATCACAAATGATTTCACCTGTGCTATCTCAGGAGGGTGAGACAGACTTGACGGAGAGCCAGCTGAGTTCTCAGATAATTCCTTTTTCTTCAGTATTTTACTAATTGATGATTTTCTGGCAGTGTGAATTATTCCATCCGAGCTATGCAAAAGTGTTAACCTACAGTGGCGCCACGGCATGGAGAGATGATCTAATGAATAGGAAAAGATAGTGAAGATGCGTGAAGGTTTCTGAAAGACAGGTGTTTAATATTTCACTGACAAGTAGTAACAGAATCCTTAAAACACTGTTGAATTTGTCCTTTTTTTTTTTTACCCGCTGCATGTAGAAACAGACGTCTCTGCTCTGTATTAATGAAGCCTACATGGATTTGGACGGCAGACAGAAACATCGGGTATTTCACTTTATTTTTTGTTTTTGATGATGGCCTCTTGATGGCTGGTATGGGGCACAAATCAATTATTCAGGTGGAGAGCTTCTTGATTTTTCACTTGGGAAGTTTTTTTGAAGGGAAATAAGGCACGGGTCACTTATCAAACAGAGCTATTGTGAGAGTCCCTATTCAAAAAGCTGCTCATACCCGAGGGTCTGTGCCGAGGTTTTAAATGCGACTCTCTCCTGATGAAAGAGCTGACAAACAGCACACAGCATACAAAAATACACTCACCGCCCGCACTCTTTACACCACCATGAATGGGAACATTTGATTGAGTTTCCTGTTGTTGCATGTTTGGTACAATTACTGAGCCACTCTTACTCAGTGTGTTACAAATGGTATTATTAAAGGCTTCCTCCAAGCCCCTAAGTAACCAGAATACAGTAACCTGATGTCTGCAGTCAGGTTAGAGGTTAGAGGATTAAAAAACCTAATTATTATGTATTTCTTCTCGCCATGTATGTACGTATGTAACCCTAACCCTAAAACCCAAAGTATCCTTGAGACAACCCAATCAGCTTTCACTCTTATAATGTTCACTATTTTTATAATTCGGACACATCAGAACTGTAATGCTGGTTTTAATTGTGTAGCTTTGACAATTCCATAATAGAGAGCCAAACTCACACCCCTTCCAGTGGACCCTATGGGACCTTATTTCACAAAAACTTGGAATAGACGGACAAATATTTTTTCGATCTCGCTTGAATTTTGCCATGGACCACACATCTAATGTTTTTCAATTTAAAAGATAATTTTACAGGGGAAGAAAGTCGCAGTTTGTCAAAAATAACCTTAAAAAGCATATATCACCAGCACCAACAAGGCCACCGCCTCAAGGTGATATACTGCCTTGTAAGACTGTTTGGGCGGCTGTATTAGAAGTTTTCTGCTGCAAAACCTTTTGGAAAAGTCGGTCTTCTGAAATAGTTTCAAAATGCTCAATTGATGAAGTATCAGAAAGTAGAACTGGCCGGATGGTCGATGCAAGTGGACTTTTGTTTGGCCACCCAGAGTTTGTGTCCCGCATGGAATAAGTGTTTTGTTTTATGG
The DNA here is from genome assembly GCA_900302685.1 of Spondyliosoma cantharus. NCBI lineage: Eukaryota > Metazoa > Chordata > Actinopteri > Spariformes > Sparidae > Spondyliosoma > Spondyliosoma cantharus. The sequence continues at coordinate 8,587 of OMLP01010954.1, read as the reverse complement.
CTTTATACAATGAGACTTTGTGAATTTATTGTTTTCAGGTAAATAAAGAATATTTCCAGTTTTCAGTTGCGGTTTGGTCAGGTTTAGACATTAAAAAAGATCAAGGTCCAGATTAAGTTAATAAATCAGCGTTTGCTTTTGTTTTTTTATACGTGACAGGAGCAACAATGATCATCTAAAATAAAAGTGATGAGACACCCAATGCCAGCCTGAGGGGCATCAGAAACAAAAGTCAGAGTGACACAGGACGTAAGGTGCTTACCCCGGAGCTACACACACAGTTTTTTGGAAGTCCTGAGTGGAAACCGTCAGAGTGAAACAACCAGCCTTGGGCAGACCGGCCCTAATCTCGTTTAGTCCTCCCTCCTCTGATGCTGTTGGGTGTAGGGACCCTGTGGACACTCATCCCATCTTCTGTCCAAAAAACGAAACCATTCACTGCAATAATATGTGCTGCTAACTAATGTAACCGCTGTCCAAAATCTTCACGCTTTTGTTTCTGATGTAACTGCACAGACAGAAGTCAACATATCTTCCTAACAAGAACGAATGAGATGTGCGAGTCTATGCCGAGGGTCAAAACCTGCACAGCTAACAAGAACATTATTGTGGTTGGAAACGCTGACGATAAAGTGAAGTGAGAGAAAGTGAGACAAATGCTGGGGAGCAGAAATCGGCTCCCGGGGTAGATGGGCTGAGGCAAATAACGGCCAAGCTCTTAAGGTGTGATAACTGACCATCCATTTTCAACATCTGCAAAAAAGCTGAGGGCCCGGTCAGTGATATCAATCAAGATTTTGCCATTTCTGTTCAGAGGAGGAGAAATTACCTGTGGGTCAAACTGCAGAGCTGCCTGTGGAGGAGGGATATCACCGGCTTGAAACGTGATAAATTGGTTGTCAAACCCAAGTTAATCCAATAAATTCTTATTTAAGTTACCTGTTCTACTCTGATTTATCAACACATGGACTTAATTGGTTAAGCATCAACTTTGATCACGGATCAGCAGATCATTTAGTTTCGTTTTTTTCTCTCCAACCAAACAAAGAAATCAACTAAATATATACTCGTGGATATTCTGACGAGTCACAGAGGCAGTAAAAACATGAATACATTGATGTTAATCGCATCAGCGGTCTTTCATGTCTTTGTCTGACATTTCCAACTGCACTAATCTCAAATCAGATAAGAATCGCTCAACATGCAGCGTTGCTATCAGCAAACACAAGCATGTTTCTGCCACTGTGGCTCAGTCAGTGTCCTTATTTGCCGTTTGCCCTTGCCTTTACGGGAGAGATGTTTTAATGAGCCCTTTGACGTTTATTTTTTATTTTTTTTTATTTTCTCCCCTTCCCTCCATTTTATCACTTTCATGTAGAAATAAACATCACAAACTTTAAATTAGGAGAGCTGTGGAAATCAAAGAAAGTCATGGACGGGAGGTTCAAAATCGCAAAAGTCTGTGGAAATTAAGCCTTTACTAGGAAAAAAAAGGGCTTCTCACAACAGGTAAAGTTTATGTTGAATGCTGTGAAGGCTGTTTCTTCACACGTCAAAGCACAACAACAAACAGGTTTTCATTTCAGTCACTCCACCTGCTACAATCACCTCCTCTGTTCTGTTTTTGTGACTGTGAGTGCACACATCAATAAATCAGACGGTGCAGTGATGGACTGGGCCCTGATGAACACACTTGATTGTCAAAGCTCTTTTGTCGATGGATATGCTGTCGTCTGTTTGGACCTCGAAACGGTTAATTTTTTGGTGAAACAGGATGAGAAAGAAGTCGATCCAGGCTGCAAAATACAGCAAACTACAAGATGGAAAAACTAGAAATTCTGCCATGAAGCATAGAAGACAAACTAATGAGTGCTTGTGCAATGCAACTGTTTCTGTAATTGTAGTCTTAACTATAGACAAACATTACTGACTGAAATACTATAATATATAGAATTTATATATAGAAGTTGTTTGTAGTCCAGCAAGGAGAAGAATTCAAAAGAAGGATAATACAAAAAAGTTAAATAAAAAATTAAAAACCTTGGAAAATAAAATCCAACTCGACACACGATAAGATGCATATTATTATCAGAGGTATCATTAACCTCAGTCATACAAAACCTCACAGCCCAGATGCAAGTCTGAACCGGCGTGCCCATTCATGAGGCAATGGAGAAAAATAGCCCCCGGCTGTCTCCGTTCGCTCAACCAGCTGGCTAAATGTGTTGCACCTTTCACATCACCTGTTAAGGGTGACGAAACAAGCTAAAGGCCAGTAATGAGGCTCACCAATCCTCCAGTGAAGAGAGGCTGCAAGTGATAAACAAGCAAGTCAAACAGCAGAAATATCACAGCAGCTGGGCCGTCTGTTACAAAAGAGTTTAGGAGAGGAGGTGCACTAACTGTGTTAGAGTTGATGTAAGATTTGAATTAAAGACATTTATTTGTGAAAAAAGAAAAAAAGAAAAACAGAAACTATAAAAAGAAAACAAAATAGTTTTTTGGACATTTCTGACATCTAAAAGGGTTGTGCAGTAACTATCCTGGCACACTACTGAAAAGAGCATAACCCTTTTATAGCCTACGGATATTTATTGCCTTTTTCATCAAGCCCACACAGGAGCAGTAGATATGCACCCTTTCAACATTTCGGAGGCCTGTTCAGTTTGTCTTCCACATGTAAAACACAGGTTAACTAGCTTCCACTCAGTAAGCTGTAGCTAGTTAGTCTAGTTCGTACCAGAGCAGTGACCCCCAAAGTGTGCGACACGGTGACACTGTGAAGGCACTGCAGGATGGCTGTGAGAGGTAATTTCCGATACATGAATAGAGCATTTTCATAGTTCAATTTTGTGGTTAGGTTTGAAATTGCCCTAATATAATTATGATTAAATATATTGATTAAAAAAAGATTAAAACCGATAAAACAAGTTAATTAAATCACAGGTTATTCTTCATGTAACTTACATATTTTTTTTCTAGTGTGGAGTTTGTTTCCTGTTGTTCTGTGTGCTACCTGCTGACCTTCACCTGCACCCAACAGTGGAGATTTGGGTCAACAGGAAAAACAATTCTAAAAGGATGGCAAAATTATTTAATCGGGAAACAGACTTGAACACAACATCGTCAAATCGCATCAATAACGGTTTTCAAATTAGGCTGTGTTATTCTTATGTTGGGGTATGGTTGCAATAGAGGTTATTTGTTGTTTGTGTTATTTCAACCCCAGCTCAGTCATCTGCAGTTCAGTCATACAAATGTTGGGCTTGTTCAACCTACCGGTCTAGCTAGCAGTTGTGGTGACAGCAAATAATCCAACTCTAAAAGCTACGGCTGTGAATGCGGCACTCGATAGATTTCTCTGTGATTCATGGACGGCAAAATGTACATAGTTGGGGAGTCGACTTACAGACGGAACCAGGGATCGGACCCCAGCTGGATTTATATTTGCATCCTCCTCAGATACACCAAAGCGAACATGATGCTTCTGTTTTGTTTCTCACAACATAGCTAGATGTAAAAAGTAGATAGATGTGTTGAGCTAACCCTAACCCAGCTCCAGGCGAGGTACAGCTGCGTTTCAACGAACCGCCCGAAATGAACCCATGTTCTTCAGCATTTTAGCCGCAGTGTTCGCTGAGAAGTCCGGCGAGTCTTTGTGTTGAACCTGAGGCTGCTGATTCAGAGGTACTGGCAAAGAGAGCTCTCAGTAAAGAAATGTGAAGGCTTAGTCGCTCTGTTGTTGATGTGATCTTATATTTCACACATCACTTGGAAAAAAAAAGAAGCTGCTATGTATATCCTGCTCTGTCTCAAAATATCATGAGTCAGGACTTTGCCACAGAAGGTTGAGGGATTTTTCTTTTTTTTATCTACCATGAATTCCTACAACAGTACAATGAAATATAAAATTAGCTCAAAAACTCTGTGCTGTGTTGCAAAAAGTGCAACAGCCCGGTCCTTATCGCCACACAGCAGATGCCCCACAAAGGCACATGACAGGGGAGTTTCTGCACAGTGTTGGTTTGCACCTCAGGCCAGGCAGACTGAATGGCTGCTGGCAGGCTCCTGATGGCAGCCGCTGCCCTCTGTACCCGACTGACAAAGCACTGCCTGACGGCTCTATCATGTTTGGTCACAAGATCCAAAAGCTTTCGAAAAACCTTGCAATCTTGTGAAGAAATGCCACATCGAGGCATCATGTTAGTAACATTAAAAGTGGTGCGTCTTGCAGTTCAAGATCAAGTTTTTTTATTCTCATGGATTTGTTAATTTGAAAATAGAAACACGAATCATCCTTTCTCTTAGTCACAAAAAATGTCTGGTTCACCATGTTGCAGGGCCATATACACCATATCCAGCACATTTATTTATGACAACAACAAATGCACCATGTTTACTTTCATTTTCACACAGATGGTAACTGAAAAGTATTGTAGAGAAACACTTCTGGAGCCGTGATTCGCCAATCGCTGCTCTCCTCAGCGTACAATTCAGCTGGGACGTCTACATGCAAATATAAACCAAGCCAGCTCTACTTTTATGCTAAATATCTGCATCCTGGAGGCATTTGTGAATATTTGATGTCTTGCACTTAGAGCAGGAAGAGGCACAGACAGGAGACGGGGATGTCTGGGCTGAACTTTAGGCATCAACTGCTCCATAACAAAGAAGTCAGCTGTGAGCTCAGTATTGTTCACCGAGAGGGGAATTATTCTCATTTAATATACATTTTTTAAATCTAGTCTTGAGTTTTAAGGGGTCTTTGCATGAACTACTTTCCTTTAATAGGTTTTATGTACCTTTAAATTAATGTAGCATAAGTAGGCACAGCTGTGTTCTAATATATGGGAATGTTTTTGAGTTCATATCAATTATTTTATAATAACCGTATTTCATAACGTATTTCGTGCAAACAAATCTATTAAAGAAAATCCACCGTTTTTTAGAAAAGACAACTTAAAGGTGCAGTATGTACATTTTTTATACCTTAAAACATTCCAAGTACTAAAATTGTTACCAGGTTTTGAAGAAATAACATTTTTCGCATCATGTCAAATACATTTATGTACATTTCTGCAGAGAAATCCACTAAGGTTAGCATGCTAACCACCTCGTGCCGGCCTTCCTGTCAAGTACCACTTTGTACCTCAACATACTACGGTCTGATAGAATAGCTCAGGCCTCTGACGGTGGGCACTGATTGATATGACAGCTAACTGAAAGGCTAGCTGAGGTAACATGCTAATGGAACCTACAGTTAGCATCAGTAAGCGGGAACAAGTGATATGCCAATGTGGTCGTAGTGGCAGGTAGAAATGATGAGATAAAAAAAGTCATTATTGTGAGAAATAAAGTCAAAATTATGAAAAAGAGATGTGAAATAATTAAATAAAGTTGAAATAATACGATAATAATTCATAAGTATGATGTGAAATTATGAGATTTAAAAGTCATAATTTTATCCAGGCTTTGTCTTTAACTGGTGGAAATGGGCGTCCATAGGAAGGATCATACCAGGGCTATAAATAAGTAATGTGTGCATGAAAGAGAAGTTTGTCTCATCTGGGTCATTGCTTTAATTCCTTTTTAATGCTTTATCCTTCTAGTAGGTCCATGACTGACCACAGCATTTATAAAATATTGGCTACAGAATGCAAGCATGCAAGGATATGTTCCACCATAAAAGATGCCGGTAGTCTTTGTGAATTAATTGTTAACTGTTAAAAATAATGTTACTGTGTGTGTGCATGCCAGCGCCCATCAAATGTGAAAAGCTATTGTTTAATGACAATGTCTCTCTGCGACAATTACACAAAGGATAAAGGGAATATCTTCTCAAACATCTGAAAGGCAGGAACCAGCAATTGTTCAACAATGTTCGATGAACAATTACTTCCATCATTTGTGAAATGTTTTTTGACCAAATGTTTTAGCCCTGAATAACACATCAATACATCTGCAGAAGCAAGATCTCAACACATGAAAGGAGAAGACAGCCTCTTCAGCTTATCATGCAGTTTGTCATCAGCTTGAGGCATTTGACACTCACATGTGTCAGCAAACAGTGGATGACAACTGAGTCATGTGGAAACTTGTTCTCACCAGTTACTAAGATGCTCTCTGACAGCGGATGCACTGTGACTGAGTCTTAAATCTTCTCTATGCGGAAAAGGTTGAGTGGTTTGAGATCTTGGGAATAAAACACTTTAACAGCCTCTTCATTACATGAACACAATCTGAAGTTATCATCAGTGATTTAAACCCAAACAGAGCCATAAAATGCTCACGCCTACAGGAGGTGAATCTCACTTTGAATGCTTGATACTCAGGTGCCTCCTGCCTTTTGTACATACATGACCTACACAGTAGTTTTTTAAGTTCACATAAATGTGCGTCAGTTAGATGTATCAAGCTCTTTCCCTTCTGAAAGTACGTGTGAACAAAAATTATTAGCACAGCCTGTTCATTAAGAAATCTTCTAATAATTTCATTTTTAGAATCTAATCTTTTATTCAGTCTTTTCTTTTGTCTTCTGTAATTGTTGCCCTTGACAACAGTCTGAAAGCAGTTTTCTCCTTATGTCACCCCGGAATGGAAAGAGAAACCTTGATCTTTAAATGATTAGAGCCTAATGGCCAAAAAAAAAAGTAAAACCCCATTCTAAACAAGCCATTAAAGTGTTTTCCATTTATTCAGGCGTTTCACTTGACAATGACAACAAAGAATTAAGGAATCTTTTCAACTTTAAGTCTCAGGGACCAAATTTCAACTACAGCATTTGTTAATTATGTGTATATCAGAAGAGTGTGGTGACAGTTCAATACCTATATTGAATACAATATCTAATTGTATTTATTATGACATTGCCCCCATGGCAATGCATGTTTCTACGAATCATATCGTGGAACCGTCTTTATGTTCAAACATTATCTCTCTTAGGGTTAGAAAAAGATCATGTTTGGCTTAAATTACAGGGTTTTGTCGTCACAAACACGGCTGGAAAGTGTCCTTTGAGTGGTCTTAAACAGCGGTCTATCACTGGCAGCTGTCACACCGCCACCTTAACCTCCTCCTGATACGAAATCTGGTTCATAGACATGTAATCCGACATAATAGAATATGTAATGTAAAAGTGTTGAGAGGACATGTATGAATCATGCAAATGTACAATATCTGTGCTTTGTGAAAAGTACAGGGCCAACATTTTATTCAGGCGACTGGGTGTTTTGAAATGTAAAATAAAAATGCTCACTAAACAAAAAACAGAGCAAATATACTAAATAACATCTGCCTGAAGCCGACTGAAGTTTTTTTGCTTCACTGAGCACACAAAAAAATAGCAGGAAATAACAAAAAAAACCCAACAGATCTGTTTCTTCTTCATCAGCGATGGATTAATGTTGAGTGACTGCTGGGAAAATATATTTTGACAGAAGATCTAAATTACAGTTAGCTTTGATGCATCTTGTTTCAGATTCTCACACTGTCATCCATCTCCACCGTCCACATCATAACCTCAACAACATCAACAACAGCTGACTCAATGAGGACAAATCGCATACTGACACTAAAGCCTACTGTGTTGTAGACAAAACAAATCCGCTGACAGGCAAAAATGCAGCTTCAATCTGTCATTTAAAAACGTGTTGTTTCTGTTAACACAACTGTGGCGGTTTCAGAGGTTAGTTAGTTGAATTTGACTAAATTTATTGAGGTGTTTGGGGTGTGAATAGATTGGCTTTGTGTACTGACTGCACTCATGAACTGCACAAATCACAAAATTGGCATGTGGTCTGGTGGTCCACATGGTTGATGAAGGCAGATCCAAGCAGCTGGCAGCTGGGCGATGTTGTGTGAACACAAACAGCCAGACAAACACCTAATGCACCAGCAGCAGCACAGACCGCGGCCTTGTGTCCCAAAAGGTAGATTTAGACTCAGACGATTGTAAAAAAGTTTTTACGAACGAAATTGTTGTCCAAAAACAGTGCCTATGGGAAACACTTGAAGAAACGCTTGAAGAAACTCTTAGAAATTATTATAGATTAGTCCTACCCATTCGTAGGAAAGCATTTTAAGAAACTCCAGAAGCTCTAGGAGTAACCAAGTACTAAATTTACTTAAATCTTAAATGTTTTGTTAATTTTTAAACATACACTTTTATCATAAACACTTTTGTTCTTTGTTCAAGAACATTTGATGTAGAAGGGTTGATAGGTCTTATTTAATGTAAGGCTGTGGAAAAAAAATAATAAAAATACTGATTTGTGCAATTCATCTGCCAGTTTCTGTTGTTATTGTGCCGGTCAGCTGCTCAGAGCCAACTAGAGTCACGTGCAGAGCCAGACTTTCTGGAAGAATAAACATCCAGAATCACATCATGAATTATGAATTCTTTAATATATGGAATGAATCCTTAAATCTATGGAGTGGAACTTAACTGACGTCATCAAGGCACTGCTGCCATCTTGTATTTTGCTGCTGCAAGAAGTGAGAATGAGTCAGTCAGTTCGGAACCACTCTCCTGATGAAGAAGTTTTAAATAAAGCCTAACTATTCTTACCTCTTGTGTCTTGGGCCCTTT
>OMLP01010950.1:40932-52340 GCA_900302685.1 Spondyliosoma cantharus | reverse complement strand
TGACTCTAAATATCTGTGTGTGGGAGAGTAAGACACAGTTTCATGTAATCATCTTTTTTGGTTGCACTGTCAGTCAGCTGAATTTCTCTCTCTCTCTCTCTCTCTCTCTCTCTCTTTCTCTCTCCCTCTCTCTCTCGCTCTCTCTTTCTCTCCCTCTCCCTCTCTCTCTGAAACACACTGGGAATTCCTCCTTCCCCAGTGCACGAGATCCACTCGGACAGAAACCCAGAGGTCAGGCCTTTTTCCATATGAGTAGATACTGTGCTGTCTGACTGAAAGACTTTAAAAACGAAAAAAAAAACCATTATATTCTATCACACTCACATAGCGTTAACTTTACTGCACAGAAAGAAGTTAATTTAAGAAACCACATAGAGTTCCTTTTATTGTTATCTATTTAACACTGCTGAGAGACAGTTTTAATTTGAGTATATGGTAGGAAGCAGATTTTCATTAGTCGAGATAGGTTTCATATTTCAAAGTATATTATTAAAAGTGAGTTACGAATCTAAAGAATCATCTATTTTACCTTTATCAGCTACACACTGTAAATACTGTAAAAAGAACAGATCATATATTTGGATATTGGTATTTTGCGTTGGAGACGAATGTTGTTCCAGTTCTCGCGTGCGGTAGACCTCAGTACCAGGTAAATGCATGCTTGTGGCATCCAATATTTTGCATGAGACTTAAGACAACTCTTAACAGATTGTTCAGTTTCATTTAACTTCCAAATGGGATTTTATTTCCAACGACGCGGAAAACCACTCATCCCGTAAACCCATACCATCTCACTTAAAAGGGAGTTATTTTCTCTGTCCACCTGTCTCCTGCTCACTATACATCACAGGTTGTAGCTTCTGTTTTTTATTTATTGTCAAGTAGCGGGGAACATCCTTCCTCATGCTGAATCGAAGACTGAACTGTTGATAGGTGAAATGAAAGGCACTGATGCTCTCTTTTGGCCCACATGTAATGGCCAAACTGTAACATTATTTTGAATTTCTGGTTTCTTTTCTTTGACTTACATGGTCCAAACTGCTTCTTTTTTTGTTGTCTTTTTTTCATTTCATTTCTTTTTCTTTTCATGCCATCAACCCCTGAGGCAAAACGGGTATAATTTTTCTATGTCAACAGTGAACCAAATAGGAGTTAGCACTGATCATGGGTGTTTGTGTATAGATTTGTAGTCAAGCAGAAAAGCTGAATAACTGGGAAACCTCTCGGGATGAGCTAAAAATAAACATAATCCTGAACACACACACACACACACACACACACACACACACAGTACTTCATTGCAATTCATATCACGCTCTTGTTTCTACTTAAGAAAATTATGCTTTGAAGTACAATGACTTGACAGGACAAATTAATTCCTCACTTGTATTTATTGAATGCAGTACTAAATTGTACCATTTTGGCCACATTGTTAAAAAAGGGTGTATATATTGGTTTTTATCTCCTCATATAATTCTCATCCCGACCTCGTACTGAGAGCTGAGAGGACAGCCTTCTGTTCAATTGAAGATTTTTTTTTTTTTTTGTTTGTTCATTTTTATCTCTTTTTCCAAGGCAGCCAAGTTAGCAGACTGTCAATCGGATGCATCAGAGGTTGCTCAGATTTACGTCATTTCCTTTTTTAGTCCAGGGTGTACATGAGCTGCTGGCCGCGTTCACTCACATTTAGCATTAGCGATGTCTTCAGTAGGAACTCCTTGCAGTTGGTTACGCAGTCCAGTGTTGTTTCAGAATAGTCTGGGTCCAACAGAGTCTTCAACGAGCCATAAACTGATGTGGTGTTCAATGGCAGCAAGGTTAACAGAAGACTGACATCCCACGTTTTAGGAATCTATCCATTGTATATTACCATATCTAGTTTGAGGTCTGGATTTTTTGCCTATCACAGAAAAACGTCACTCACAGTATTCATATCCTTTGTCATCATATGCAAACATTTGTCATTTTCTTTCTTGCTGGCCTTTTTGAGTTTGATTATTCGTTGTAGAGATGAAAAACCTGAAAAATAATGCCTATTCAATCCAGAAACTGTGAATGGGAGAGCGGAGATGTCAACTGTATGTACATTATATGTTTTGATGTAATCAGAAGCACTGGGAATATGTTGTACTTTGCTGTAAAAATAAATCCATATCTGATATAGCTGTACTTTTGTTGAAAATAAAACCTCTACAGAAGCTGCGTGTCGAGGCCGTCAGTGTGCGAGTGAGAGCATTGCGCTCGGGCTTCCTGTCGCGTGACGTAATTTCCTGTTTGTAGGCCCCTTTCCATACAGCTGACTCACTACGGAGTCGTTGAGTAATACAAAAGAAAGATTCAAGGGCAGGAAAACATGATACAATGATGTGGTCGGATGGTGGAGTCACAAAAGAAAACATTTTCAACAAACTTCCAGCCACACATTGTGGCCTGCAAACAACTATGCTGTAATCAATAAGTAATGAGACTTATGCAAATATATTCTCCCCAGTTGGCTGTGCCAAAGTGTAGGCTGATCACTCCGCTTCCTAATGTTTTGAAGATGCAAGACTGTTTTTCAGGCAAGATCTAAGGCACCCTGGTGAGATACAGCCTCTTATCAGCGTGTTTGTGTTTGTGTGTGTGTGTGTGTGTGTGTGTGTGTGTGTGTGCTTCTCCAGATGTGTCTGGATGTTTAAATAACTAAAGGGAGACTATTCGATGTCACCTGTACAAAAGACAGAGCTAAAGGTGACGCAAAGAGACATTAGCAGATGTTCTCATTAGCCAATGAGAAGCCTCACATTTGGACAGGAGCATTGACAGTGTTACTGTGGTCTCTAGTGGTCGACTGTGGTGTTACACTGCTCAGGGACAGGGCAGACTTTCCAGCATGTAGCCCGTCAGGATGGTCACCTTTCTGTGTTTGACAAAGGCACTTCTATAAGCTTTGTAGAGCTAAAATATCCACTTAAAATTACTCACACGTTATAAACTCCATGTATAAATTATTTAAAAAAACTAGAATTTACAGAACTGGGAAATTACAGTGACCCCTTAGGGAGCCAGTGAGAAATATTACACACTGACATTTGTTGTGTGTGTCCATTTTCTTGTCCTTGAAAGAGCTAAAAATGATTGTTCCAGTCACGGAGGCACAGAAATTAGGTAAAAAAAAGAACGTCACTGGCCATATATCCTAATGCCAACATGAGCATCATATGAGTTCAGAGGTGTCATGCTTCAGGTAGTTCCTCAGGATGAGAGGAATGTCCAAACTGTCGATGGCCTCCTCTTTATTGGCCGGGGGGAGGTATCTTCGAATTACGAGCCGAGTCTGAGACATCAGCGTTTTGGGGTAAACTGGAGCAGAAAGAGACAAATAAAGGTGGGTCAACATGAGCAACCTGAGACATTCACACACGTATTGAACCTGTATTGAGTGCCTCACCTCTCTCTTTGAGCAGCAGAAGCAGAGCTTCATTCTGCTTGGTAGTCTTATCGATGATCAGTGTAGGCAGATACACGTCTGCCCCAAAGTCTATGAGAAGCTGGATGTACTCCACCCCGCAGCCATAACGGAGACACACCTCCAGGACCGTCTTTGGCTGCTTGATCCTGGCCAGCATCTTCTCATCTGTGCAGTTGTAGTTGGGGTTGGCCCCATGGAGGAGCAGCAGTTTAAAGCAGTCCAGGTGTCCATAAACAGCTGAGATGTAAAGGGGCCCCCTGCAGGCCGTGGCATTAGAGGCCCACTCGGGGACTTTGGGCCTCACATCCACTTCAGCCCTGTACCTCAGCAGCTCTCGGAGCACGTCTAGGTCGCCCTCGCGGGCGGCAGTCAGCACCGGGGAGCAGTTGTTGTACTGGCTGCCGTTGGGATCGGCTCCAGCCTTCAGCAGGGCGACCACGCAGTCCAGATGTTTCCCACTGACAGCTGTGAACAGGGGTGTCTGGGCCTTCACGTCCAGGCTGTCGATCTAGAGTCAAACACAGCAGTGCACCAACATGTTATAAAAATAGGAAAATACATCTCAGACTAACTGTGATTTGGTTATTCTAGAACTTGAGTGATGTATATCTTGTGGTGTATTTTGTATTATTACAGGACCATTATGCAGTTCTGAGAAAGAAGACGAGAAATAATTTAGCTGACTGATGTTCTCATGCCTAAAAACAAACTCTCTTAGTTTTCGTGCCTGAGCAAACAAACTGACTTTAATGGACAACACAATGTCGTACTGTTTTTATTTGTTTTTATTTGGCGGACCCTGCCACCTTTTCTAGCTTCAAACAGTGTTCTGGGGAGCTTATTGTCCTCTGAGAAAAGCTTGTTATTTCAGTTATGGACAAAATAAATATCTCTGAGCTTGTATCAGTTCCTCATTAATATTATGAATATTAAAATTCTTTGTTTGATTTTCTTCTCCAAAACTATATAGTGACCCATTAAAACTGCAACTATTTTGGCTCTAAACACAACATATTCTCCCTTGTCATTTTGGATTAACATATTAGCAAAGAATCCCTGTCCAGAGGAGACTGAGGATCCATTTATTCACCTGATATATTATACCCCATAGGGAAATATATAACTTGTTACCAACTAAATGCTCCGCCTGCCTTAGTTTTGCATACAGGACCTGTTTCCTCTGCTGTGTAGAGGATGGAGGAAGGTCTGGCTGCACGTGACATGGCTAATGGTATGGGGGAAAAAAGGCTCTTGCTTGTTTTTTATTTCTTTAAACCAATTACAGCAGCAGGCTTAGTGCAGAATGGAGCAATAGTGCCCCAGCAAAATGGTGTTGGGAGGAAACTTTTGGCTGTAAATATTTGAATGTGGCATTAAAACGGCTAAATCCCCACAGAGGAAAGGTAACAACAGCTACTTGTTTATGTTTGTACCATTAGCAGCCAGGTTAGAGTTGCTCGCCATTTTTAGCATGTAGGTTGTTGTTTTTTGTAGCAATCTCTGGCACAACATCTTCCTTCAGTGGTTAATAATGGTCTGTCTTATCTTTCCTGCAGTTAGCGCAAGGGAGGACTGAAATAGTTGCCCAATGGCAGGCTGGGTCATCATATCTTTTTTACAAAAGAAATAGCTGCCCGCTGCCTCTGGTAGGTGCATTGATGACAGCAGGATTTAAAGGACAGCAAACCGAAACAACGAGCCAAAAGGAGCTAAAAGAGTTCTTTAGAATTGAAGTCAACAGCAGGGTTGGGTCATAATTCTTTACGGGCTTGTTCCTACCAACGACCCCTTTCATATTAAACAATTTGATCCATTGTTCATATAAATATATAGATTAGTGCAGTTTTAATGGAACCCGCTTTGGCTTCTAAAATAAAATGTGAGGTGGCAGGCTGATATAATTTTGATTATCAAACAGCCTATTATCAATGTATTGTCCTCCACACCTGCTCTCAAAGATCCTCGTCTGAAAGCTGTACAACAAAACACTCTCTGTGTGTCTCACCTCTGCACCGTGCTCCAACAACAGCTCCAAACACCTCAGGTGTCCAAGAGCAGCAGCAGTGCGCAGGGGGGTCACAGGGACCCCCCACCCGCTCCGAGCATTGATAGACCTCCTGAAACTCTCCTGAGACAGGAGCTCGGAGAGCAGGGCCACGTCGTCGCTGCTCACGGCGTTGTTCAAGGCCTGACACTGCTCGTTGTCCTCGTCCTCCTCCTTGGGCTGCAGCAGAGAGAAGATCTTCGAAATGTCCATCAAACTCATGTTGACAGCTTGGCCCAGAACCATAATGTGACTGCAGGCTGATGCAAGTCAAAGCTCTTCCATCTGCAATGACGAAAATGGCAGTGAAAGATGACAATACACCCAAAGACACGCAAGGCTGACATGCTCCTGTCATACTGGGTTATTTTTTGTTGCCCATGATTTTCTTTTTTTTTTTTTCTTGTTCAGCTTAAAAAATATCTACACAAAAGCAAAAAGTGTATGCTCCTGACCACACGCCGATACAATCAGACCACGCAGTTTGTTTACCCGACACAATGACTTGCAGGCAAATCACAGTAACAGCCTAAAAAACACAGAGCAGATATAATGTGTGTTTCTATTTTTACTTATAGACATCAGTAATTCATGCTTTCTCCCCTAAAGATCCACAGAATGTGCTCAGTAGTAACAAAGTTAGATGGTTTGTGTCAACAGGAGCAAACTGCAACGAGACACTTACCTCTTCTAGACACTTGCTGGTGTTATTTCCAAAGACATCAGAAGAGAAGAGAAGATAAATCCCATAATAATGATAATAATAATAATAATGATAAGTCACATGAAAGAGAGAAGGGAAGACAGATCCTCCGAGGAGTGTGGGATGCTTCCACAGGAGCTGTGTGAAAAGTGCAATATGGTTTGTGTGTGTGCATGCATGTGTGCATTAACTGACAGGGGGGTCAGAGCTGCTTGCTGGGGGTTGGCGGGGGCTAATTTTAGGCCACAGATGGGCCTGGCCAAACTTCCATTCTTGGAGAGTCCTGGCTCTGGTTTATAATTAGAAAAAGTGATACAAGTGCGACACCCTGTCTGTGAAAGGGTGGGCGACTCTCTCTCCCCGTCTCTGAAATGGAGATGTCTCTGTGTCACACGGTGAGGCGTGTTGCAACTCCAGTTTGTGTTTCAGCTCGTCAAACGGGCAGTAAACAACACAACAGGGCGAAAAGCCGCACTGTCACGCTCCCCAGTGTGACCACGGCTGGTTGGCTTGCTGCGTGCGCCCTGGTATCACCCTGTTTCCCGTGATTCACACCAAGGCAGCCATTTTAGTGAGCGTCAGCTGCGGGACAGTCAGCTGTTCCTCTGCCCAAACCCACCCGTCTTCATACTGTCCCATTTTTGGGGGGAGGAGGCTGTGACTAACCACATTTTTTCAGCAGATGGCACGAGAGTCCAAATTCCTGGCATAGCACAAACACACGAGGGGACTTCATTTATTCATTCTTTCAGGGAACACAGACACGGAACAATTAAATGTGGATGGCTGAGATCTGCTTTTAATGGCAACTTCCCGATTGCTGACCCCAGAACAGTGATAAAATGAGACCATTAGCCACTGTGTTACAGGAAGAGTAAATGTGCTGTGCTGTAAATACACTTCATTGTTATATATTAATTGTCAAGAATTGAATGAGCATCTTTTTACATTTTCTATAACATTTGATCAGCATGCTTTCTTTATATACCATTTGTGGATATATTCTCATATAAAACAGAACTGAATGTGAAATCTATCCAAGCATCCAACCGGCAATGCACTCATGTTGTAGTATCGAACATATGTGATGTTGTGACTGCATAAACAAAGAACAAGTAAACTCAGTTGATTACCTTTCCTACTTTTGTTGATAATGCCCATAACGTACTTATTTACGTGCAAGTAAAAAGGGTTAGTGTGGTAGTACAGCCTAAATCAAGTCAATTTTATTTAAATAGCCCAACGTTACAAATCACAACACTTCAGGGGGCTTTACAATCTGCACAACGAAGAACGCCCTCTTTCCTCAGATCCTCTATCCAAGTAAGGCAAAACTCAACCCCAAAAAAACCCTTACAGCAGGGGAGAGACTGGCGGAAACCGTCACACAGAGAGTCACAGATGAGGAACGCTTCTGGCTGCACATATTGTTTTTGTCTAAATGATACACAAGTTGTTTTAATCACCTGTGTTCAGCACATTTCTTTGGTTTGCTTTCACATATTGTTGCTGTTGGATTTACTTGTCTTGTGATCCTTGTCACTTTACATTTCACTGTACACCCTTTGGTTCACATGCGATTAATACATATAATTAAATCTAATTATTTAATATATACATATATATATATATATATATTGTGTATTTTAGCCACGCTCTTGTGTGTCACTTTACATTTCACTGTACATCCAGCAGTTTGTGTTATTTAATTTATTTATTTATCAATATATTCATTTACAATGCAGTACAACTGATCAACATGCACATATGACATGGGGTACTGTCATTAAGAAAAGACAATGAACAAACTGTAAAAGCAACAACAACAACAACAACAGGGTCGGAGGGAGAACAACCAAACGAACAAACCAACAGCAACACCAAAAAAAGGGGGAGTAAAACAATTTCAATGCAATTAAACGCATAAATAAAGGACATACGGTTTATGAATACATATAACTAAATATTTCTGATATGTATATTCATATGTAATGTATTTTTGTTGGATTAAGCCATAGTCTCATGTGTCACATCAACACGTTTTCGCTGTTTGTTTTTAATTCAGAATGCAATACAAGTAACCAACACACACACATATGACAAAGCACAGTACAAGGGGGACTAGTCAAGACCAGTAAGAAAAGAGAATAGGCAAAGTGTAAAAAGGTGGAAGAGAGAACAGAACACCACAACAGCAACAAAATATACAAAACAACAGCAAAGAGACAGGGAGAAAAATAATTTGAATGTAATCAAATGCATAAATAAAAAAATGGTTCAATGTTTGGTTTATAATTTATTAATATAAATATGATTAAATATTTAATATATGTGTACACACATAATGTACATAAATAAATAAAAGACTCAATTTAAAACAATACGCGAATGTTGTGCCTGCTGTTCCCCTGTCGGCCCCCAGGTGGCGGTAGTGGCGCGCTGATGGCAGGAAGTGGAGCCGTAGTAACAGTAAAAGAAGTGTAAACGGACTGGTGAGGGGAAAATCAATGATTGACTTTTGTTCCTACTAAGTTGAGTTTTATTTTCACTTCTACATGCTTGACTAAGCTAAAAGGAAAGGGTTGATAACGATACTCTGGTTCATTTCCCTTGACAACACTGGACCACCGTTTAATTTCCAGGCTGCGTCACTGAGCAAACGATAACATCTGTTCTGGGATTCAGTCTCCACAGTGTGAGCAGTCAGGTGCTGTGTGTTACTTCAAAATGGAGGAGGAGGAGGAGAAAGCCCGAGCAAATCACTGCAGAGAAATGATTTCTCTGGTCCGGAGCAAACAGCAGCACCTCGAGTCCTCAATACAGAGCAGGACACTCGCACACAAAGGAGCCGGAGGGAGGCAGAGCAGCGAGCGTGACAGACGAGAGACGGAACAGAACTCCCCCGGTCTCAAATGTCAAGGTCCCGAAGTCCAGCCCGTCCCCCCTCAGCTCATCTCAGTGCTGAGGCTCAAAACTTTCAAGGAGGAGATGAGACGGGTCAGGAAGAGAGAGAAAAAAACACTCTATTCTGAAGCAATTCTTACACGAAGTCGTCAGAAGTCTGATTGAAGACGTCGCCGTATTTCTCTAAACATGTTCATGGGTTTGTGTTTTTCTTGGCAGGCGGCGGAGGTGGAGCTCCACGACCCCGCTGTGTGCGGTGTGTGTGAGCAGGAACAGGCTTCTCTGGCCTTGAAGAGTTTTATCAGGAGGAAGACGACACAACTGCGGTACCAGTCACTGAAGGCCAGACTAAACACGCACTTTGAGCTCTTCAGGAGGAGGGGGAGGGACAGCAGGGACGCAAACCGTTATTAGTCTCAACTGACAACTAATATGAGTGTCAGTCCGACTGATCGCACTGATTTTTTACAGGATTTAAAGTGTTCTCTCTGTTATAGGAGGGTGTACGTCGGGAGAGTAGGTGCAACATCTCCCACAGGCCTTCATGATGCCTCACTAAATTCGGCTACGGTAGTGGAAAGTAACTAAGTACATTTATTCAAGTACAGTACAATTTTGTGGGGTACTTTTACATTACTTAGTATTTCGATTTGATGATTCTCTGTTCCACTACACCATAGATGCAGATAGTGTACTTTTTACTCCCATTATAATTATTTGACAGGTTTAATTACTATTTACTTTGCCGATTGAGATTAGTTGCACTGCATAGTTTTGGGGAAGAAATCCTTCCCAGAAAACAAAGCTCTTCATTGTCTGATTATTTACTTCTTCTTTTTTTATGTCTAAAAAAAAAAATAAATAAACAAACGCTTTGTTTTCATTGTTGAATAAACTGAATTAACCTGACCTTAAAGGACAACACAGTTTCATCTGGTCTTACTTTGTTTACATGTGGCGGACCCTGCCACCTTTCTAGCTTCGAACAGTGTTCCCGGGACCTGATTTTCCTCAGAGAACAGTTTGTTAATTAGGTTATGGAAAAAATTAATATTTCTGAGTTTGTATTATTACCTCGAATTTCAGTTTCTTCTCCAAAGCTGCAGTACATAGCGTACCCTGTAAGGCAAATAATACATCAATACTATTATAAGTATCATTGTGAAATTGTCTTTTCTGCAGAATGAATATTTTTACCTTTGGTACTTTAAGTAAAGTTTGATGCCAGTAATATAGTTTTAAGTTTCTTTTGTTTTTTTTACTTTTACTGTTAACAGAATATTTCTACATTGTGCCATTCATGCTTTTACCTAAGTATCAAGTAGTATAGATTAATATAGAGTACTTCCACTACCGATTATTTCCTCCGGACTCAAATTATTCTCTCTGTTGAAAGAGTGTAGGCATTTGACAATGCTCCTCACTGGATTTGGGAGGAACTACTTGGTGGACAAATGCGGGTCACAGCAACCTGGGGTTGCCGTAGCAACGACTAAGGAACGTGGAGTCGCCCTGGCAACAGATGAAATGAGAGGTTACCCTGACAAAAACACTACAGGAACTAATTTAGCAAGCCCTCGCTGTCCTTTTTCAGACAGATAGCTGCAGACATGACGGGCACAGTATTAATTCAGTGAAAGGGACAATGTTATGGTGGAGTCAAACACATTACTATCTCTTTATTTTGACACAGACTACACCCACCCATTTGCCCAGCAAACACTGATCCATATGCTGCTGGCAGTGTCCTTGTTTAGCCTGCTCAGCTGCAGCTGTGTTTATGTTCACACAGCTAAAAACACAACAAATGTCTAGCCTTTGTTTTGAGTGTAAAAAAAAGAATAACATGCTAACAAGGTTCGTACAAAACAGCAATTTATTTTATTATCACTGTATTAAAGTTAAACACACAACACAAATGAGTCTGGCATTTTTTTCCTCCACTTTGTGGTCACTTGAACACTGTAAACATTAAAACAGCATGTTTAATTTAACTTTGCAATTAAACCTATTTTATATTGGCACAAAAAATACACAACAGATAGCCATGGAAGCACACATGCATTGCAAATTAATGTAGAAAGTACAGTACAATATCTAAGGCAACAAACCATAGCCCACATAGGCAAAAGTATTTAGACCAATGTTTCAATTGTTGCATTATTTCAGCTACATGGTTAGGGGCTAGTAAACCTACTATAGGAGTCGTACAGTTACATATAACACATCCAAAACACTGATAAAAACAAACAACAGGATGACATAATCAGATCCTCCATCAATCGTTGACAGTTTATGAAAAAGGT
>OMLP01010950.1:12660-40597 GCA_900302685.1 Spondyliosoma cantharus | reverse complement strand
CATTATGTTCTTCTTGCTGTGCTATAAAGATAAGCAAGCAGATCAGTCAGGTTGTATCTGGGTGTGTTTGGCTAAGCATTATCTTTATTTAAGCGTCTTAATGGTGGTGTGTGAGATTGTATGCTTACCATTTTCTCCAAATATGGTCTGATGAGGAGCCAATCAATATAATGGATATGCAAAGTGCTTTTTCATTAATAACAACTAAGCAACAATGTGAAGCTTGATTCACTGTGACTTAGTCCTTAATTGAAAACAGTGGCTCTTCTGGTAGGTCAGACCATCCACCATCAAACTAGAAAAATACAATATTTAGTCACGTCACATCCCATCAGTAAGACCAATACCTTCATCGGTGGTGGTTGCTGTCTAAAGGTGGCTGTCTGGCGAGCATCTTGCTTCCTGGACACCTGAAGCTGCTGAGCTGCCGCTGCAGCGGCAGCAAGGGATTCTGGGATGGCGGGCTCGTGTGGCTCTTTCTGCCACTCAGCTTTCTGCTTCTCAAAATAACTGTTGAAAGCGAAGAAAGAAAAGAACCAGGCTAGCTGTGATTCTCATTTAGAGGTTATGAATCATGTCACAGTCGAGATTATCCCATCAACGACACGTAAGAGTGTTTGTCTGCATGCATGTGAGTGTGTGTGGGCAGGGGAGGGCTGGGAAAGAAATTTGGCCTTGGACTTTATGCCTGACTGGCCCATTTTCAAAAAAAGTGATATCCCATTTCTTTACGCTCTCTGGTTTCTCTCAAAATAGGTTTGTGAGGGTTGAGCATTCGTAGAACAAATTTAATGGGTTGTATTTCCTGTAGCCATGATCCACCAAAGCCTCAAACACACCAATAGTACAGTTAATACACGTTTATATGACATGGATTCTGTCTCATTCTTGCTTTCATACGATATTTTAGACACATTGTTTGCTATTACTGAGGTGTAGAGTGCTCATTTTTATGCTGGTATATCACTATCAGAGTAAAATCTGCTAACACCCCACAAGCCTGTGAGGTTTGATTTAATTTTCTACAAGGCTGCTCGATCACACCCTGTAACACAATTACAGTGTTCACTACTACTGTTAGGTAAATTTCCTTACGATTACTTTGCGGGCAGTAAGATGCAGAGGTGATAGTTTTAACATCTCCCCAGACATTATCATAATTCTCTCTCTGTGATGAGTTCTGTCTTCTAAGAAAAACCACTGAAGACCGACAGTGATAAGCTTCAACTTTTTCTAAGTATCTCATAAACTCAAGGAGCACGCCATCAAGAAAGAAAAGATAGACGACTACCATCTGGCCAGAAATGAACTCATCATCTGAGCTTCCACTCAGTGTGCAGCCGAACTGAGAACCCAGCCTGCCAACAATGCTGTCAGCGTGTAGAGCAGCAGCGGCACACTGCCTTACAAATAAAGCTCTTTATTTGTGAGCTAAATTTCAATTTGCAGTAGAGATAATATCCTCACAGTGAAAATGAAAAATTACAATTCAAATCAGAAATTCCCCATGGTCTCTCGACTTGAAGAACATTTTCCAAAAGTGAGCAGGAGAGACGCATCTTGGCAGCTGTACCTACGAGTGACGGACCAGATTAACAATTGGCAGATTCAATGCTGCCGAACTGGGTCTATATTTGATGGAGTAGAGTAATTTTTCTACAACTATGCTAACCTACTTGAAAACATAAACGTGATCCTTGGACACACAAAAACACCCCTGACCATAAACAAAAACGCTAATTTGCAATAAGTGCGACCATGTAGGTTCTTGCATGCACAAACACACAACCTCAACCTTTGGTGAATCCATTTGGAAGTAAGGTATGTTTTGGGCAAAAGGCCACTCCCAATTCCACGCCCCTTTCCCTTGAAGTCCTTGCCAAATCTCAGCCCCTTAGGGCAAAAACTGTGGCTGCCAAAGGGTGGAGAAATTTTTGTGGACTGAGTGAGCGAGTGAGCGAGCAAGCTACAAAACTGCTAAAAATCTGTCATAATAGCGCACACATCAAAGCAAACTTTGAAACGCCCCTGACCACTTATCATTTATCATACAGGATCCAGGCCAGGATGCAAGGTTTCCTATCCAGCAAAATGTCTGAATGATAAAAGCAAAAAGCAAACAAGACCTGATCGTCTCCGTCTCCGACACCGAGATCAACCTGACTTCCATATTCTAGCACCGCCATGTGAGCTGTCTGCCCCCCATCATGCGCCTGCAATTTGTTGGATAACAGGGACATGCTGAAGCTTGATAACCAAATTATTGCTTGTTGGCTTTTTTGCCAGTCTCTGTAGACAAAAGAATCTGGATAAATAGAAAGGAAAATTAAGTCTGATCTGAATGTCTGAATAGGCTTATAGACTTGTGAATCAAAAGAACATCGATCAGATATTTTTAAAGTTTTAAATGATTCAAATGCCATCCACATGAACACCACGACATGTTAAAGAATTTAATTTTAGCTCCTGAGAAACATTTTTCAGTAAATGATGAAAGGAAAAAAAAGAACATTGGCATTTTTAATAAGATTCAATGCAGCATTTTAACTATTAGTACTTAATTACTACATTTTAGGCACCTTAAGAGTCACATGTTTTCCCACAAATTCAAAGATAAGAATATCCACAGATGTCATGTTCAGTTGTTTACGTTGGGGCTACGAAAGCCTGGTTACCATTACATAAAGATCAATTACTAAATATTATTAAATCAGATAAATTAATCGGGTAATTCAGACCACTGAAAGGATATTAACTGCATCACAACCACACTGCCTCAAACGTAGCTTTGCGCCACCTCACAGTCTCTTGAGAATAAGCTCACACTACCCATCATAACATATGACACCTTGGTAATAAAAAAGTCAAGAGCTGCCATTCACCCTTGACATTTGAGAAGGCTGATCTGAACCCCTGATCCAAAACTTCTCTTCTCTTGCCCTTGTGACCTACAACTGTCTGTCATTTCAACAGCTACCTTCACAGACTTTGATTTAAACCAGCCCATAACATTCCTCATTGCCATAATCTCAACTCTCAGTAAAGCTATTTTGTTTGTGTACTCATGTGCTGTTGCACAATGTTGCCTTGCTTTCGGGAAAATCTGATATCAGAAATCTCGCAAGCTCTCTATTTAACTAATTCACGCTTCAAACGGGACAAATGTGCTCATGTCCTCAACTACAACTGATGGAAACTTCATATCCACAAGGCAGTGTGAAATGGTTTTGCTACTGACTGTTATAAATGTTATTGTAGATTACTTTCTGTTCTGTGGTTGTGTCTGAACATTTTATGGTTACTTGTGTGCAACTCTTGTAAAAAAAAACAAGAGTGAAAAAAACAAGTGTTCCACATCATTTCATGAAAGCCAACTTCATAACTACCTATCATTGCTTAGAGTCTTTAATGATAATACCATATTAATAAAAATGTCCAGTTTGGATCATGCTGTTGATGAACCCCTCTGGCACACTGAAGCTGACACAGATAAATCATATCTGGCTGAGTGCTGTTTCAGCCTGATGCTGCTACTGCCACTAGGTTGTAGTTCAGCAATTGATAAAGTAGACCAAGTGTCTTTCTTAATAGACTGGAGCAATGACTTCAGACAGGGAGGCACGTTAAGCTTAGCAGCTTCAGGGAAGATTTCAGCTTATAAACAGGCATAAATATTCTGCTCAAATCTGGATATACCAGACCAGCTGTATGGAGCCAATTTAGTCAAGTTGTTAAGTTGTTTTCTTCACGTCCACACCTACTGAAGTTGTTGAGGACGCTGTTTTGCTGTGAGGCTCCAGAAATATTTTGTGGACTATGAAACGTATCCTTTAAAGGTGCACTGTACTATTGGCTATCAATGACTGATTTTCTTATGCCTAAAATACTAAATAAAGAATAAATTGTATAAACAAACTGACCTTAAAGGACGACACAATTTCAAACTGACTTTGTTTATATTTGTGAGACCCTGCCACCCTTCAGGCTTCAAACAGTGTTCTGGGAACCTTATTGTGCCCTGAGAACAGTTTGTTTAAACAACTAAATATTTATTATTGTAAATATTAAAAGTCTGAGTTTCAATTTCCTCTCTAAAACTACATAGTGCCCCTTTAAAGGACTGCACAGGAATGGTTTTCTTTGATTGGATGGTAACTCGAACATTTTGTGAATGTTTTTGTTCTCTCACAGTCGCTGATTACATGTACTAAAACTCCATGCTTGGACTTTGCTCGAGTATATATTATTGTATTATTTTATGTGTAACTTTATATGATTTTAAGATGACATAAAACATTGCTGTAAAGGCACTGTAAACTTAACAAGGAACATCTCTTCAAAAGAATTTCAGTGTGCCTTGGAGCATTTTTGTGTGTTTGTGTCTGTTGATGTGTGTATACTGACTCCAGGGACAGCTTCTCCTCCTCTTCGTTCAGGTTAGGGAGTCTGTGTAGACCTAAAGTCATCCTGAGGGCATCGACGTGCTCCTTCAGAGGTTTGTACTCATCATGCAGGCGGCGAGTCGTTTCTAGCAGTTTATTCAGGTCATTCTCCGACTGCTTGATGGTGCTCTCCATCTGAGGGGGACAGGGGCGTGTATTTTTCAGAATATAACAATAAATATCCAACACGCTCAGTATCAGCTTTGTGGTTGTTAGGGTTGCAAAAGTATGATAGATTCTCACGGTACAATAACAATCTTGGAAAAAAAATATTATTTTTTTGCTAATACACAATTATTATAATTGTTATTATCAGTAACAATGAGCCTTAATAGGTGCTATTCGTAAGAAAAGTAGTTTCTAAAAATAATGACACTCTGGGTTTAGTGACTCGTCAAAAAGTGGCACCTTGGGATGGTGGGCCGACCTGTCCTGCAATCCCAAAGCATCAGTTTTTGACGAGTCAGGAATGAAACACAAAAATCAACCTTTCGTACAAATAGCACCTTTAATGGAATGAAAACAGGAGGGTTTTTGTGGGGGTTTTTGGCGGGGCATCTAACAAATGCTTTATTATAATTTCAAAAATATAATGTTCTGACAGACATGAAACTTGATATAAACCTGAACTACTTTTATATTGTAACAACACTAATACTGCATAATTCAACAACACAGATAAACAAATGTACATGGTGTGAGAATTGATAACTTTCATACAACAATACATCTTGAAAAAAATTGTATATTCACTTCAACCCTAGTGGTTGTAACAAGTCATTTTTATCTTTTACACTGAAAATAATAATGACACAGCATTGCAATCACTATATCGTTAGTATGTGCTGTTGCTTCCCTCAATGCTGTTTATAGATTGTACTGACCTGAAAGCCGAACTGAGATTTAAGTCACACTTCCTCTTAAGATGGAGCTAGTAACTCACCACATTAATGTCTGCGTGGATAAGCCGTAGCTCCTCCACATGTGCCATTTTCTCTTGTAGAAGCAGGTCCATCTCTTGTTTGTACTCTTTCAGATGCTTCTCCTCAGACTCCAGAGCCTCAAACTCAACTTTAAGACGAGACTTGATCTTCTGCATCTGGACGGTCTTGTTCCTGTAGCCAGTGGCACAGACCACACAAACAAAAGACACCAGCAGCTGTCAGGTTTAATCCCTCACAGATACAAAAAAAAAGACAGATATTCCTCTCATAAAAAAACCCAAATACTCTTTTCCAGTCTCCATGCTTTGTTTTGATTTTTTTTTTTTCTTCAACACGTTGAACAACTTAATAAACGCTCTCTTGCATTGGCTTTATGGAGGATGACCATTCCTACAGCTATGGGTTCATGTGTTAAGTACATGAGTTAATGTGTTCTGTACATCTGTTAACGTTACACACTTACTACATGTGGCTGCTAAAGAGACATCAGGGCAAACACAAACACCCTCCTACCAGCTCAGCTGCGTCCAGTGAGCTGTTGCCAGACCGACGAGCTTGCTAGCTATGTAGCTAGCTTACCCACGGGAATAATTAGCAGCGCACATCTGGCAATTTGTTGGCACACATCTGGAATGTTGATGCGTGTCTGACCCGAGCCTGCACTTTGAGTACAGCTCGTTTTTATCTGTATTGTTTAACCCGTGGTGGTTGCTGACCGAGCCTGTCGAAAACTAGCTCAAAGTAGAACAGCACTATTAACGGCAGGGTCCGCAGCGGACCGGCTAATATTAGCTAGCTCTGTGACAAAAGCGGAGCCGAGGGGGGGGTTTGTTCTTGGCCGGCTAACGTTAGCTAAGATAACGTTTCTCGGTACGCGTCAAACAGCTGACAGCCATTCATTTCCAGGTCCTACCGTATTTCCAGGATATTTTCCAACTTGCACATTATTTCTTGTTCGTCCGCCATGGTGTAGCAGTCCCTTGTCGTTTAGTTGAGCAGCTCAGTCACTCGCAGGGCCACGGTGGTCTCCTTGTTGATAAAAACACAATAGCCGGGGTGAGCGCGCACGCGAGCACGCGGCCGCAATGTGAAACCTTTGCTACGTGTAGCAGCGCGAGCACATACACACACACACACACACACACAGCATGTTATTAAACTCAAGTAGAAAGTATAAACATTTCTTTTATACTCCATTTTTACGTTAACATGATAAATAAAGGTAACTCATATTTTTAATATTTACAGTATTAATGAGGTTATAAAACAGACACATCAGAAACATTTATGTTTCCAATACCTGTTTAAACAAGCTGTTATCAGAGAAAAACAAGATCCCAAGAACACAGTTTGAAGCTTTAAAGGTGGCAGGGTCCGCCAAAAATAAACAAAGTAAAAAGTTATAAAACTGTCCTTTAAGGTTTGTTTATTCATTTTATTCAGTCATGAAAACGAAGAAAGTTTGTTTATTTAGTCTGTTTAGGTGTAAAATAAATTCTCTTCTGATTAAAATGTATTCCCCAAAACTACATAGTGCACCTTTAAATCGGCCTTTACACAACTTCTCTCCACATTAACATTAAATAATTACAGACTCAAATTTAACTTCTTTGTGGTGGAAGGAGCAGGTCAAGAACGACAAAATCTTTTTGTCATATCAAGGGAAAGTTATCTCTAGACCAACTGATTGACCTGTCAGGGCTGTAGCTGTGGGGAAAGAAGTATCCATGTAAGATAACTTCAGTGAAAGTAGAAATACCACAAAGATTCTCTTAGGTAAAAGTCTTAAACTAGAAAAATAATTATGATGCAGAATGGTCCTTGTAAATGTTATATTATTATGTGTTATAACATTTCATCATTATTATCAGTGTATTACTCAGAGGCATTTCACTGTTGCAGCTTAAAGAAAAAAATATTTTAAATGTTTCTGTTTTAGCCTCGTCTTTTCTTTCATGGCACTAAACTTAAATCATAAACATCATACAGTCGAATGACAAGCGCCATTAATGAAACAATGCTAACCGACAGACATGTAACACTCAAAAAATGGCTACACTTTTGGGTTGTTGATACTAAAATCAACTGCCCAATTTATGCTAATTTTACATTTATATGGCTAATATCAAAGGGGCTGTGTGTAACTTCTGTGTTGTGGGGGAACCAGCCATTTGTTTAAGTAAGCGGACTCCATTTCTAAGCTAGTGTTAGCTGCTGTTGCTCTCTGTGGAGGCACTGAGACGAGGCACTAGAGGACGTGCTTAACGTCACATCCTTTCAGCGTTCCAGCAGCGTTAAACAGCTTAAACAAATGGTCCACAAGGCCAACCGAGAGAGATGGGGAAGGTCTGATTTTTCACACCACGTTAGAATCCGCTCAGATATGGCCAGGGACAGTGATTAACACATTGAATTTGCTACAAACTGTCACACAGAGCCCCTTTAATCTTTAATAAGTAATGTATTGCTACTATTCTAAAATACATGTGGTGCAGTAAGTAATGTTTAATATGACATTCAGTCAAATAGAAGTAAAAAATGCTTAAAATGATTCCTCTCACAAGGATTTATGTGCCTGGCTACGACCCTATAGCCAACACAATCACTATATGTGTTGTTAGCAACAAGCCCTCAAACTAAACACCACACCATATGCCATAACAACATATGCTTAAAAAAATGAACTGGTAGGATTATTAGATCAGCAGAAAGTGGTTGTAGAGCTGGTGCCTCCACTGCTACTGGTACGTCAGGTGCTGCTGAGGTACTGTCCAGTTGTGTCCCTTTATAAATAGATTTGAGAGGCAAAGATCCTGGCTGGGTCCAGAATGAGTGACACACAGTCAAAACCAAATCAAGAATAATTAAAAAAAAAAAAAACACTTCACAGAAGATGAAGGCTGCCTCTCTGAACTGTGTGGGCCCCAGGCTGCCATTGGATTAACCAAGAGAGAGAAGTACTTGGGAACAATACAATGGTCCATTCTCACTCAGTTTAATCCTTGTAGGTATTGCAAGAAGTCTCATATGACTCCACAGAGAAAAGGCTACAACAAGTACCTCTCGGAAGAAGTGTTTCGGCTACAGATCAAAATAAAAAAAAAATACAAATGTCAACTGTAAGTAGCTACCTTTTGTTTTTTCATATATCTTTATTTTCTCTGTTTCATATCTAGTAAACATGTTTAGATTGAGACTGTAGTGGTTTGATTAGAGTTTGCGAACCTGCTATGTAAAGGGTACGAGAAGCCAGTAGTGTGTAGTAACCTTAAGAATTTGTTGAGCGAAACGCATGGTTACATTTATGTTTCTGATTTGCTTCCTGGATTTATTGTTTGTTGTCAGATTATTTTCCAAAACAAAACAGTAGACAAGTCAAAGTTTCTCCTCTTGCTCTCGTACATTTTCATTGACACAGCCTGTTGAGCAAAGTTTACAACTGCAGGGGTCGGCAATAATATTGCTGTGATTATTATAACAGGTACTAATGAAGGCTATGAGGAATGGAGCGAACTACTTCTACTCCTCTATGCTGCTTTTCTTTTTCCTGTTGTACAAGTCAATAACTGGAGATATGTGTTTATGGTTCGAAACTAATGTGCAAGGTTAACGCTTAATGGGTGTTACTGTTTTGACCCAGTCGTTAATACTTATGCATCAATGAGTGAACCCCATGTTCTCAGTTGAGTCTAAAATCTACTGTGGGCTTCATTTCTTGATTGTAGTCCCCACCAACCTCTTGTGATTGGATGCTCCTGGTTGAACAGAAGAATGTAAGGAACACTCTTTTTGGTCATTTTGCTGTCAAAGAACCAACAAATTGTTTCAAACGAACAAACAAAATGATCACAGTACACAATTTTTTCACCCAGTTGTTGCTCTGCATGTTCCTTGAAGCTTCTCCAGCAACACAGATGACTGAACAGCAGCGATTTTCTTTCCCTCCTGTATCTCACCATAAGTGTTTTCACCGGCAGATAAATGTCCGAGTTACAACCATGGACGCTGAGCTGGAGTTTGCCATCCTGCCCAGCACGACTGGCAAGCAGCTTTTTGACCAGGTACACTAAGCATTACAATCGAACAATGTGTTTTTAAAAGACAAGCATGCAGTGATCATGTAATGTATTGTGTTTGGTTAGATAGTGAAGACGATCGGGCTGAGGGAAACCTGGTTCTTTGGCCTCCAGTATCAGGACAGCAAAGGCTTCTCCACCTGGCTCAAACTGAACAAGAGGGTGAGGAGAACTTTTGTGTCAACTTTACATCCCATGGTGACATAGCTTGACTCCCTTAATAGCTAGATTTAAGTGAAGATGTCACCGTGGTTATGGTTTTTGTTAATGTTGATGATTCACTCCATTGTGGCTAATTAGTGCCAATGTCTTTGCGCCGGCTTCCCTTTGCTGTGGTGTGCCGATCCCAGGTGACAGCTCAAGATGTGAAGAGGGACAACCCTTTGTTGATCAAGTTCAGGGCCAAGTTTTACCCTGAGGATGTCGCTGATGAACTGATCCAGGAGGCGACCCAGCGCCTCTTCTTCCTACAGGTTGGAGATGAGCACATTTTAAAGGGAATTTTATTGTAAATTTCCACTCCAGACACACGCCATACTTAAGGCATACTTTGCATGCCATGATGACGATCCATTTACTCAAAGAACATTTTAAATTCACATTAAGTAGATATAACAATGTAAAAAATTGCTGGCTTAGGCAAGTGTCATACCTTACAGGTGTAATGGTAAATAAGGAATCCCCATCAAAACAAAACGCTGAACCTTTCTTAAAGACCAGTGGGGGTTCCATGATGACTCACCTGGATCTCTCTCGTGTTTTTCATGAGGGATTACTTGTAGACAAAAAAATTGATCCAGGTGCTGTTAATGAAACATCAAAACACGTAGCTTAGCCCTTCTCTTTATGCGGTATCCCTTAAAGGTCCAATGCATAGGATTTAGGGGGATTCAGTGGCAGAAATATAATATAATATTCATTATTATGTTTTTACTTGTGTATATTCATTTGAAACGTAACTTAGAATGAGCCTTTTATATTGACAGATTGAGCAGGTCCCCCAAAAGAGACCAAACACTGGCTTCTTGTCACTCTTCTTGTCTCTGAAGTCACAGTCCTCATCAGAGCCAATGTAAATCACCTCTGTTCTGTACCCTCTGTTGTCAGACGGACCTCTGTTGGTCTTGGAGGCTCTAGAGCAACTAGCTCCATGGCTAAATAAGTCATGAGTTAATACGCAGTTAGCTAAGTAGCTTGCAACAGCCAAGGATAGATAGCAAAGAGCAGCAGTTTTCCATTATTCTGGTGATATGCTTCCCCCCTTATGTTTTTGTTTGGCCATATTCTACAAATGACACATTTAAAGCAAGTCTTTTTGATTTTGTTCTGTGTTTTAGGTAAAAGAGTGCATCCTGAATGATGACATATACTGCCCACCTGAGACTGCCGTGCTCTTGGCCTCCTATGCCGTTCAGGTCAAACATGGGGACTACAAGAAAGATTATCACATACCGGGATACCTCACCAGAGAGAAGATGCTGCCGCAGAGGTACTGATTCCTGTGGATATTAGTTTTACCCAAAGTTGAACTTGATTCAAGTTTCAGTCATCTGAATTCTAACCGCTGTGTCCT
Source organism: Spondyliosoma cantharus (assembly GCA_900302685.1). Taxonomy (NCBI): domain Eukaryota; kingdom Metazoa; phylum Chordata; class Actinopteri; order Spariformes; family Sparidae; genus Spondyliosoma; species Spondyliosoma cantharus. Next base: position 29,562 of record OMLP01010950.1, on the reverse strand, counting down.
CTTTACTCATGACACCAGGGTTTTGGAGCAGCACAAGCTGAATAAGAATCAGTGGGAGGAAAGAATACAGGTGTGGCATCAAGAGCACAAGGGAATGCTGAGGTACAGCAGTCTAACTACCACAAAGTCATGAATGCATTTCTTGTAAACAGGTGTTCTGTAGTTCATTAAATTGTCCCACAACACAGAGAAGACGCCATGGTGGAGTACCTGAAGATAGCCCAGGATCTGGAGATGTATGGTGTCAATTACTTCAACATCAAGAACAAAAAAGGATCAGAGCTGTGGCTGGGAGTGGACGCCCTGGGGCTAAACATCTATGACAAAAAGGACAGGTAAGTTACTTTTGAAAATGTACACTTGTGTACACTTGAATTAATGTATGATGACTGTTGTGTGCCCCTGTATGGCAGTCCTGCAGTGTGGCAGTCCTGTAGTGACTTTGGTAATCCCTTAAAAATCCCCTCCAGACATGCTTTAAAGTCAGATTCAGCTTGAGCTCTGAGAAACTTTCCCCCTTCAGGACAAGAATGTGAAAACAGCCATCTGCACTTTGAAGGTCACACACCCAAATCAAGGAACTATAAACAAAATGTGTTTTAGTGGAGGGCGACTTGAACTTTACTATGAAGTCAAGCTTTTAGTATGTTCAATACTTTGGTATGTGAAACTGACATTTTTTCTGACACAGTTGTACACTTGCTGACATTAGCATTTAGCTGAAACCACTGCTGTCTCACAACCTCACAGCTTGATTGTAGACTCTCATCTGACTTTTTCTTTATGTCATAACCATATTTTAACCTTTTCGTAAAGAATATGATAACCTCTGTTATCGTAAGTACACCAGTGACCGTAATGGTAAACCATGCCAATATTTTACAGGATGACCCCAAAGATCGGCTTCCCCTGGAGCGAGATCAGAAATATTTCCTTCAATGACAAGAAGTTCCTCATCAAACCAATCGACAAGAAAGCTCCGGTATGCATAAACCATAATTTATGAGTGGTCCTTTATCTGCAGCATCTTCTACAGTTTTTAAATCACATTATTATATTAAATGCAGTACATGACTTTTTTTAATTTATAGGATGTTTGCTATTGTTCCAACCTAAAGTCAGGCAGTTCGGTGGTATTCTGAACTGTGAGCTTATATTAGTCTCACAAACATTCCATTCATCGATGTTTGCGGATGGGATTAATAAAATAGCTACTCCTTCTGCAGAGCTCAGCGTTAAGTAGTTCTCATCACCTCAGCATTAGCAATTTTTATGAAAACATTTTCACAACTACACACAAGGTCTTTGGAGGATATTTTTTTCATTTTTATTCACTGTGGCTATAAACAGAAGGTGTGAGAGAATCCCACATCCTCGTGTCTGGTGAAATTACCAATTTTGCAGTGCATAAATTACAGCAAGCAGTGCGATGAGAGCAGCTGCTACTTGATCTCATTCACAAACAGGAATTTAGCCTCATACTTGAATTTGGCGTCTGACTGCATGCACAGATTTAAGGAAAGCATCCAAGAGCTCAGAAAAACTAATGAAATTCTCCCAGACAAAACTATCCCATGAGATTATTTAAACCCAGCCTTAGCTGTTAAACAGCGCAGAGATGCTAATGGTGTGTCAAATCTGGCTATGGGTAAATCACTGACCGCTGATATTTGTGTTAAAGGACTTTGTTTTCTACGTGCCTCGTCTTCGCATCAACAAACGTATCCTGGCCCTTTGTATGGGCAATCATGACCTGTACATGCGCAGACGTAAACCTGACACCATTGAGGTGCAGCAGATGAAGGCCCAGGCCAGGGAGGAGAAGAACAAGCGGCAGATGGAGAGGTGAGGAAGGAGGTTTACAGTGTGTTCTCTCTGCTTTAGGAAAGAACTGTCGGGATATAGTTTTTTTTTTTTTCCAAATGTGTATTTATGCACAATTCTCCTGTCAGGGCTCTGCTCGAAAGTGAGAAAAAGAAGCGAGAAAATGCTGAGAAGGAAACAGAGAAGATTGCTCGTGAGACCATGGAGCTGATGGAGAGATTGAGACAGATTGAAGAGCAGACAAAGAGAGCTCAAGATGGTCTGACAACTTTCTGAATACAAATGTTCTACATCTTGAGTTTTGTTTTTTCCTGTTTCAGAACATTAAAAGAATGGCTTAGTATACTGACATATTTTAACTTTTAGGATCTCTACAAAGCTAATGCTATATGGGCGTGTGTGTGTGTGTCCGTCGGATGTTTTTGCGCACATGTACGTGTGTGTTTCAGAGCTGGAGGAGCAGACTCGCAGGGCTCTTGAGTTGGAGAAGGAGAGAACAATTGCTCAGGAGGAGGCTGAACGCCTGGACAAGGAACGCAGAGTTGCAGTGGAAGCTAAAGCAGCCCTGCTGTACCATTCTGAAACCCAGATCAAGAACCAGGAAAGCCTGGTACTTATACACACGCACACGCACACGCACACGCACACGCACACGCACACTCACACTCACACTCACACACACACACACCTGCATGCTGTGTTTGATTAATTGTAAATTTAGCTGAATAGATTTAATTATAAGATGCGTTTTCTCCAAATCTACCAACTGAAAAACTGTGAAGTCATCATTCAGCAATTTTACTTTATCACTATGATCAAGGACTCATTACAGTGTATTTACATATATTGATTAAGAACCCTTTAAGCTAGAAAAAAAAACTGGTAACATATTGATGCACAAGTGATTCACAAATTGAGCTTGATGGTACATTTTAAACAATTAACATTTTTAGCTGATTGAATAGAAAGTCAATTGACCCGAGCCGCGACGCTGCGCAGGAACACATCCGTTCACGCACAGACACACAAAGACACACATTCTCTCTCTGACACCCCTGTGCACCCGCAGACAGAGCACAATGACCTCAGATCAGGAACACTCTTAACTCTCTTCCCATTTGTGTGCGTGTGTGTATAGGCCACTGAGCTGGCAGAGCTTACCTCTAAGATCTCCCAGCTGGAAGACGCCAAGAAGAAAAAGGACGAGGAGGCACAGAGATGGCAGAAAAGGGTGAGAATTAATGAAAGAGAGAGTATGAGAGAGATAAAAAGGTGAATCAAATATGAGCAAAGAGCCATGTCTGACACTACTAAGTATTCGACTCTGGTGAAATAGAAAGTTAGGCCCCAGACACAGACAAGTATATCACTCAGCTTTCAAGCTGTGATTATATGTTACACTGCACTGCCACATATAGCAAACCTCAACTCTGTGAAGCCTTAGTTGGCTGAAACAAACTGACATTTTGATGTAAGTATGTGCAGAAATAGTTGGCAGTACCCTTAAACAGATACTTGCATACAAATAAGTAGTACTAATTCTAATACTTAACTTAAGCAGTGTCCACATTATTTGGTAATGTTGCTGTCTTATGACAGGTTATTTCTGTTTTCTATCCACCGTGGGAGACTGTTGCACATAAAGACAAATCCCTCCAGTTATAGAAAACAACATATTTAGGACATTTGGTATTCATTCATCAGTATCTTAAAGGGCAACTCCACCAATTAAAGTGTGTTTACAGGTCTTGGGGAGTACTTCTGCATATGTGAAAAAACTAAAGCCTTTTATCGCTCCAGAGGAAACTGCAGGTAATCTGATAATTTGCCTCTAGTGATGTCACTCAGTGGAAAATTGGATCATGGGTAATGTAGGTGTCCGGTTTTGCAAAGAAAAAAAAGCTGTGTGGAATAGAAAAGGAGATATCCCTGCTTCGATTTTGACTGTTGAGTTTAAACCTCCATAACCTCCATCTGCCAACCTAACCACCATGGGGTCAAGAGCCCCGAGCCTCTGGAACTCTCTCCCACCAGACATTCGCACTTCTGACACTGTCTCCAATTTTAAATCTCGCCTGAAAACACACTTATTGCAAGTGGCTTACTCTGTATAACACTAATCATATAATCACACTCTCTATTCCACTCTATTGCACTATTCTCACCCCGGAAGCTCAACCCTGCCTAGCCCGTTCCGGTTGACTTCCTGTATGGAGAGGAGAGTCTGAATTCTGTGCCGAGCTCCTGGCACCATGAAATTGGATCTTTTTATTTATTTATTGATCCTCATTTGCACTAAATTGTCTCCTGTTTTTGTTGTACTGTTGTTTTTATTTGCGGTGTCCTTGAGTGCTTTGAAAGGCGCCTTTAAATAAAATGCATTATTACTATTATTATTATAATGAGTCCAACAGCGTAACAGGGTCCAGGCCAGACCAGTGCCCTGCTTACAAATACCTAGTGCCTACATTACCCACAATGCATTTTAGCCACTGAGTGAAATCACTGGAGTCAATTTATCAGATTTCATGCAGCCTCCAGTACTTCCCAAGACCTGTAAACACACTGTAATTTGTAAAATTGGTGGAGTTACCCTTTTACTAGGGATTCGATTAGACAACATCTTCAGGGAGAATGAAAAATAGTAACAATGTCTGTGTATTTTGGGTCAAATATCTCTTTAGATATTACAAAACAGTAGAGGTTAATGTGCCAGATGTTGCCATGGGTCATCCAGTTATCTTTTATTCTCAAAAAGTACCTTCATTTTTTTCAGTGTTGTGGCTTCATTTAGTCAGAATAGGAATGTTTTGTTGTCATTAAATCACATTTTGGATGAAATCTAGTAGGCTACTTTAATTTCCAACCACAGCACTTCACTGCAAGTCGTCTGTGTCGACAGGCCGTCGTGGTGGAAGCCGATTTGGAGCGAACCAAAGAGGAACTGAAGACTAAACTCATGGGTGTCCATATCCAGGAGTCAGTCCACCCTCATATGCATGATCACGATGAGACAGACGAGAGCAGTGCAGAGGCAAGTGCTGAGCTGACTATTCCAGGCATGGTCCGAGATCGCAGCGAGGAGGAGAGAGTAACAGAGGCCCAGAAGAACCAGAGACTGCAGAAAAACCTCAAGGTAAGGTTAATGAATATAATCAAATTTCCGATTTTGTGGATTCGCTGTTCTCTTGTTCGCCCTCAGGTCAGAGGACATGTATAGCAAGACATTAGCAGTCTTGGGACTGTTCTAGAGCTTTGGAGAGTGCAGACAAGTGAATCAAAAAATGTCTTTGATGCTCTGGTTAAGCACTTTGTAAATAAGGAACCATTCCAGCCAAATTCTGAGGCCAGGGCGTAATTGCCTCCGTTCTGTTCCATTCAGTTACTCAAATCCAACAAAACTAGACTGCATTACAATGAGCTCTAAGTTTCTCTTTCAAAATATAATATACAAATTATCAAACATTTGCATCCGCTCTATGGCATAGCTCTATGACATTCTTGGCCTGTTAATCAGACTGAAAAGCCACTGCTATAAGGGAATTCGGTACTGACATTCATGGTCCCCAGAGGACGACTCCTACTGAGTTCGTTGATCACCTAACTTTCCATCGAGCATCACGACAAGGTCAACATCTTGTCTTGACAATTATTGGATGCATTGTCACGAAATGCAGAACAGATATACCCTGTCATGTCAACTGAAAATCAGTCACTTGTCTAGTGCTGATGAGAGTTGGTCAAAACATCAAGTTTTTATTTTCTGGAGAGTCACTCGTCAGCAGATGCGATGATGACTGAAGAGGGGCAGTCTCCTTTATAATAGAAAAAAACAATGATCACAATTGCAGCATAGTAGACAAGATGACATATGATCTCACTCAAGACAACATTCTAAACACCTCCACATCCACCTCAGGATACACATAAACCTTCATATACACTTCAGCCATTGTTGTGTGTCATAAGCCAGCCTAAGGTCAAAACACAACAGGAAAAGGCTTCACTGACCCCGCTTCAGGATGAACTCCTTAACTAATTTCCTTTCGTTAATTTTCACCACACATTATACATAAATATTACATGAATACATCCAGTCACACTCTGCAACCACATAACTGTCACAAGACAGAACTCATGTTGGAAAGCCCAAAGATACAAGATTTCCCCCTACACACATATTCATGTTGCATCTATATTTGTCAGGTTTCATATGCAAGAACAACATATCAAAATAATGAAGGAACATTAGAGAATTTCCCTCACATCCCCAGAAGATGATTCCAAATAATTTCAGTTCCCCTGACGTTGTCACTAGCGCCACCAACAGGTTCAGTGAAATTGCTTGATATCTACTTGTCGGATAGGCACCACATTTTGATGTTCCCTTGACTTTTCCTCTGAGGTCCAACAGTTCAAAGACTCCACTTGTCATGCCTTGGTATCTACTTGTTGGATAGGTGCCCAGGTTTGTTCAGACATTCAAGTTTCCCAATGAATTTATTGCACTGACTTTGACTCCCTTGACTTTTCGGCTGATGGCCCCATGACTTTGCCATTCTTGGTCTTTTCTTGGATTTCTGTGACCTAACAATGTTACAGTTGCTTTTTTATATCTTTTTACTCAAGTTTCTCTTTCAAACTCAAAGCTGACTGAACAATGTTCATGTGTTACCTGAATGGAGACGGATGAAGTATTCTTGTGCCGCCGTCCTTAACTTCAACATGCATCATAGAATGTGCCAGATGTCATGATTCTATTTTAGCTGGAGCTGATTAAAACACACAACCACTGCATAGTCAATTGACCCAGCAATGAATGTTCCCTTCACCGCGGAAGACAAAACCCAGATGTTAATGGATGTTTGTGGGGTTTTTGGACCCGTCTGAAAGAGGAATTATTATTATTTGCTGCTGTGTGGTTAAATCATTTTAAAGTGTTTTGGTTCCTTAGTTGTTTTGTCCATAGTCACAGTCATATAGAGGCTACGACTCCGCTTTAAAGATGGCAGACTAATGGCACCAAAATGTGTGCTTCATGAGGTACTAAGTGCACTCCACATAATCAAACATTGATGCAGGTACATTATCATTTCTTGGGCTTCATTTAGGTCGCAAATCTAATCCAGATCATCCAGGCCTATTCCAGCTGAAATGAAATTGCTGTCTATCTCACAACCAAAACAAGATATGATGTTGCATAGAGGACTCAACACAAAAATGGACTTAATAACTACGGACAATAGAGTGTCTTCAGATGGGGATTGAGGGGAGGACAGGGGTGAGGCGAGAGGGACGAGGCTCCTGAATAGTCTCCTAAAGACTCTCGGGGAAGTAGATTTCATTCACTGTGTGTTTGCGCTCTCTTTCAGTTCCTGAGCACCGAGCTGGCCGGAGCTGTAGACGAGAGCAAAAAGACCCCCAATGACCTGATCCACGCTGAGAATGTGAAGGCGGGCCGTGACAAATACAAGACTTTACGTCAGATTCGTCAGGGCAACACTAAACAACGCATTGATGAATTTGAGTCCATGTGAGAGAGGCTGCTGTAGGCCCAACTAAGACTAAGCACAAGATAATAGTAGATGACACATTGAGAGATTTTAGAAGTGTAGGTGTAGATTATTGACATAATGGGATGAATATGATGGCAAATGATATCGTTCCTGTTCTTTGATGCCTTTAATGTCTGTGATTGTAATGCAGTTTAATCTGGAGACAAGTCAGTGTAGAAAATACATTGTTAATCTCACAGGAACAAAAACATATTCATGGTCTCTTTTAGTGTTGAAAACATCCATCATCCACACTCTCATTTATGAAGTGTCAGTCTCAATATGCCAACTAATGAAAACCTTATTAAAAGTGATAAATGAACAAAATGACATTAAATACACTTGTTATTATTGTTAAATTGTTAAATCCTCGACTATGTACGACAGAAATAAAATATATACTGAAACACTGCCAGTGTGTTGTGTGTGCATCACTTCCTATATGAACGGAGAAGCATCGCCCAATGAGGCCAGCTGTTATTGTTGTTGTCTTCTAATAGGCTTAATAAACTGGAAACTTAAAGAACATTGCCACTTATGTGCTTTATAATCCAATCACTGCTACTCTGCCATATCACTACCTCCTCTACTGCAAGAAACAAAGCAACCCAGAAACAAACAACAACACTCTTCTTTTATTCACTTATCACTATCCTAACATAAAAAAAATACCCTTTGATTAAAATGGAATTGTTTTTGATTGTGATGGTTATTGGCTCCACCTTTCTCTTCTTGTCGACATCCTCATCCATCACATGCTGTCTAAAACTACAAACAGATATTAAAGTAAAGTATTAGACCGTCTATTGACCATCCCTGTAAAAGATGTATTTTCCATTTTGTTGTGACTATTTTGTGCTGTCTTCCGTTTCATGTCACCTCTTTTTGTGAATAAGCCTACACCAAGCTTATAAAAAAAAAAAGTTGATTGTACAGTATTGTTTCCAGCTCATCAAATACTTGGTGTCAGTGTCAGTATCTGACGAGATGGGAATGAGACTTTAGGATCTACTCTCTTACAAATGTTTACCTTTTAATAGTTCAAATAAAGCTAAACCAAAATAATTAAAAAAATAACAATCATATTCTGAACAGACAGGGGAGGTTGCTCTTGTGCATACACAGGCATTCATGGCACAAACGATGGTTAAAAACATTATTTCAGTGTTTATATTTAAATGTTTTCATATATTTTTGATTAAACATACAAGCTGGCATTAGTGTGTGGAATAAACCACTGTATTGAACTAAATAAACCAACTCTCTCCATTTTCATGACTGAGTAAACTGAATAAATAACCTGACCTTAAAGGACAGCGCAGTTTCATGCTGTTTTATTATGTTTATATGTGGCAGACCCTGCCACCTTTCTAGCTTCGAACAGTGATCTGGGACCTTATTGTTCTCTGAGAACAAGTACAGACACATTGAAATGTAATACGCATATAAATTACATGTATAATACAGGTTTATACCTTTACTATAATGCAAGAATGGCGTATGAATAACACAATCCAAATAAATAAGCTAAAATATAGAACTTTGCCTAACTTTATGATTAGGTGTATATTCATAGTGAATTATTAGTTTATTCATCTCTAGTTTATAGTTATTTCACTGTTAACAAAAGATGAAATGCTTTAAAAAAAATCATACTCTCAGTCAAAAAATTCTTACATATTGCACCTTTAGGCAATTGTTTATCCCAAAGTTGCAGTTAACAAACACTGTGTAGTTCATCTTGAATGTTATTTTTGATTACCTTCATGTTGTAACTGTTAGGGTTGGGCTTGATCAATGGTTTATGAAGCATCCCCTTGTTTGTTTACAGTGTTTGTCAACAGTTGCAGGTGCGCCACTGTGAGCTCCGTCCTGACTGGGCCCTGGGCCAGTGCTCAGTCTGGGTGCTGCTGAGGTCCGTGACAGTCTGTCTGACATGACGACGGCGCTTCACGCGAATTACGCTGGCTATCTCGCGAGACCTTGGGTTTGGCGTCTGCGGCCGTGTATCAGGACGCGCGGCGCTCCTGCGGCTCCAATTGAGATAATAAGTTACAGTTAGCGCCGTTGTTCAGCGTGTAAACAGGTCAGCATGCCAGGGAGTACAAAGTCCTCCTACATGTCCCATAACGGTGACTAATGAAGTGAAGTCAGGCGGACTTTACCGAACAGAGCCTCTGCGTGAGGGAACTAGGTCACTTTATAGAAAGTTCTTCAGCCCGTCTTCACTGGCGGAACAGATCGACGGGACGTCCCTTCCCTGTAACTACTCACTGCGACGACAGCGCTGCATTTTCCATCTGCTGAGACACATGAGCGGAGTCTCTTCGAGGTAGGCGTCTTCTCGCCTACAAAAGTGTTGCCTTAGTTGTCGTCGTCCCCACCCCCAAACTTTCACCAACGCCAGCTGAAGATGGCTTTTCAGTCGCGCGCGTCTGATTTAGAAGAAACGTCAAAGTCATATAAAATGATGAATGAGCAGGCGGATCGCTCGGGTACCGCGTACACGTGTGCGTGCCCGACCACAGCTGAGCTCAGTAAGGCGGTGTCGGTGTCCTTGGGCTTGGATACGGTGTCTTCTTGTCCGCTCAGCAGCCTGAACCAGTGCTCCTCCGGCAGCGCCTTTGCAGACTTCGAGCACACAGTGGAGAGCGGTACTCGGCTTGTGCCGGATCTTGGAGCGCCTCGAAACATGAACTCGGGCACGTACACAAGAGGGGACGACTTTGGGGAGGTGTGCCGTGGCACTGAGCAAGTGAGCTGCATGGATCTGCTCAGATCGGGTGAAATGGACAGCGCGCAAGCCGGGACGCGCGGTGCGGTGATATCCAGATACGTGGGCAAAGAATCAAACTTATACATCGACCCGGTGGCAGAGCTGCCCGCACCTCCCCAGGTGGACGGTTACATACCTGTGAAGCCGTACCCTGCCTACTCTGCCAATCCAAGCCAATACAGGGATGCCCCGGGTGTGTGGTGCGCGTACAGCGGACGATCCGAGCCGGACACAGGCGGATTCAATGGACATACTTTGTTGTGTAAATACTGTAATTGTGGGCAAGCCTCTAATGGATCCAGCCAGGAGTGCCGCTGTGTCTGGTACAGCAATGGGGAGCTGGGTCGCAAAGGTGGCACGCACACAGCGATGGCACACGATCAAGTGGAAAGTTACCAAAGTGCAGTTCCCCAGGGGCATGGTACTTTCCCCACTATCAAAAGCGAGCCTGCTGTTTGGATGGACTGCACTGACCGCACTTTTAGGTAAACAGATTTTAACACATTTTGTTGTTGTTGTTGTTGTTGTTGTATTGCAGGGAAATCCCGTCAACAGGTTACTACACACATCCTCTCATCAGTCTCATACTTCTCTCATCAGAAGCAAAAGGAGGCATGCCGTGTGTCTAGTGGGCATGCTTTAATCTGCCAGGCTTTACACTTAAGTCTTAATGATTGTTGCATTGTTGGATTTCCTGTGCTTTTGTTCACAAATTGGATGCTTTATTAAACCCTTTATCTCACTCTAATACTGCACTGTCCCCTTAGATCTTCTTGATATTTTCTTCAAAGGAGCATTTAAACTTGGAAGCACAAATAAATCAAAACCAACACAAACGTGCTTATTCTGTTTAGTTTTGAATTCCTCGTGTCGAAGTAGAACCATGCCCGGGAAGCAACTGTGTGGCAGCTCTTAAATTATTCCTGCTCAGACAGCTTCACATGCTCCTCTTGTCCTTGGCCAAGTTGTGTTACAGCACGCAGAATCAAAGTTCACCCTATAACCAAACCCAGCTTTCCACAACTGTCCTTATTTGTGCTGTGACTAAGTTCGCACAAGATGAGAGCCAATATATCAGTGTCTCTATAAACAGGAGATAGAGCACCTGTTGCCGGTTCTGCGCTCGGAATGAAAGGAGATGTTTCCGGAGTCCTCCTCCTGAGTAAAAGTGTTAACTCTTTAATCACAGCTTTGCGTATCTTGTAGATAAATTCACTTGATGTCATACATTCAATCATGACAGGGAGAATCTCCTATTGTAGTTTGATTGTATTTAGGGAATTAGTGCTCTGAATGCCACAACAGGCGTCCTAGACACTCTGAGGGCAGACACAGTGACCTTAATCTGATTTTATTATAGGATTGTGTGTGTGTGTGTGTGTGTGTGTGTGGAAGGACGCTGAAGGATGCAAGTCCCCTCTCTGCAATTTCTTTAAGAAAATTAAAAGAACACATTTGAAGTAATATTGTGCTAAAAGACATTAAAATAATTTTTTCTATTTTTGTATTTTCAAAATGATCAGAAACAGAGGTCTCCTCTTAGATAGTGGAGAAATGTAGTGCCCTGTTAGCAATATTAACGTGTACGTGTACATGTACGTGTGTGTGTGTGTGTGTGTGTGTGTGTGTGTGTGTGTGTGTGTGTGTGCGCGCAGGCATGAAGATTTGTTTCCCGCCGTGTACCCGTCTGACCGGAGGGTGTGTCAGGTGTGCGCCGACGATGCCTCAGGTTGTCACTACGGAGCAGTCACCTGTGGCAGCTGCAAAGTTTTCTTCAAGAGAGCTGCTGCAGGTGGGTGGGACACACGCACACACAGGCAAGTGCATCCACACACAATTACCAGTCTGACGATTTCATTTCGTACGCCCACTCACCAGTTTGTGCAGGCGGGCAGGGCGCGTTGACCTGACATTATGCGAGCGAGCAATTTGTTTTCAGCAAACACCCACATATCGTTGCTGCGAGTGGAAGCCCAGGCATTGTTGAACTTTCTCTTTCTCACCCACCCGGGGATTTTTGTGTGTGTGTGTGCGTGTGTGCGTGTGCGTGTGTGCATGTGTGTTCATGTGTGTGCAACCAGGTAAGCAGAACCACCTTTGCGCCAGCCGCAACGACTGCACCATCGACAAGCTGAGGCGGAAGAACTGCGCGTCGTGTCGCTTGAGGAGATGCTTCATGTCAGGAATGAGCCTCAGAGGTGAGGGAGATGAGAACAGAGTGCGGGAGGTATGAAGGAAGGTATATGTGGTGTGTATTTTGGAAAAAACGGGGTCAGGGTGGTCAAATACCTTAAATGCACTGGAGTAGTAGTAGAGAAATGTTCCAGCTGGAACACAGTGCAATAGATTAGTCATTTTTCAGAGCTGTCTGTTGTGTGAAAATTAGCCTGAAATGCATATCTCCTTTTTCACCCTCTCATTTTCGACTTGCCTTGATGGATTCTAGGTCGCAGGCTGAAGGGAGCCGGCCAGGCGAGGAACGGCGAGGAGGAACAGCCTCAGGTTCATGGCAAGCAGAGGTTAGAGCCCGGAAGTGCAGCTACCAGGGCTCAGGGTGAGGACTGATGTTACATTTTCTTTTTTCTACTATTCCTCCGTTCTGTGTGTCATTCAGTCTGTTCATCTCTACCAGCGTCCCAGGCCCTCACGATGGCCATCCCCCCGACCCTGCGCTCCTGCTTCTCCCTCCTCAGCATCCTGCAGACCATTGAGCCGCCTGTGGTCAATGCCGGACACGACCATGCCCTGCCGGACAGCCCGGCATCCTTGCTCACCAGCCTCAACGAGCTGGGGGAGAGACAGCTGGTAACCGTGGTGCGCTGGGCCAAGGCGATACCAGGTAAATACATCTCCGGGCCAAGGTAGCACTCTACAGATGAGTCCAGGCCACATGGAAGTGTTTCTGCCAAGGCTGTGTGGGATAAATTGCTGCAGCAGTTGTTTCAGCTTTAGCGTAATCCTAAACAAACTAGTCATGCCAAGGAAAACACTGCAAGGCCAGACGCGTGTTGAGCAACAGTGGACAACAAAATACAAAGAAGTCCCATGAGTATAACCCCCATAAGGTATAAAGCTATCAGAAAAAGTTTATAATATCTGTTTGGCCTCAAGATAATTCTCACTCTCACCGGAATTTTAAGCCTATTGAAATGTTGATGTAATGCAAACCTGTTCAAATATTCACCACTAGAGGGGGATATGTTCATAGGTAAGCCAAGAATGTCAGGCTGAAAATGGCCAGCAGTGTATGATACTGTGATATCTCTGTTGTCGCCAGTCAGAAGTCTTCACATTTATTTATTAAGCCTGTGAAGTGTCCATTTGTCACACCAGCAGATGTTTGATAAAAATGAGTGTTTCCAACAGGTTTCCGTGACCTCCATGTGGATGATCAGATGTCAGTGATTCAGCTGTCGTGGATGGGGGTGATGGTGTTCGCTTTGGGCTGGAGGTCCTACACACTCACCAACAGCTCCATGCTCTACTTCGCTCCAGACCTTGTCTTCAACGAGTAAGTCATGAAAAATTGACTGTTCTGTTGAGTCAAGTCAGTTCAAGTCATGTTATTTTTACGGCCCAAAATCCCAATCACGTTGCCTCAGTGAGCAACACCCTCTGCCCTTAAAAAAACTCCCCAGAAAAAACGATGTAGCAAGGGGAAGACTGAGAGAAACCTCAGGAACAGCCTCAGAGGAGGGATCCCTCTCCCAGGACAGACAGGGTTAGGGATAGATGTCTAGTGGTGCCTCAGCCACGTGACCTCCTCTCCACCATGGTGGGGACCTAAAGAGGACAGGACACTCAAGATAAAAGTTATTTCACGAAAGTTTAAGGGAAACAAAGTTAGTCAAAGTTTGTTGAAACTGGTGAAGTCTCTTTATCAAACAAAGTTTGATAGGTTTGGGCCTAAACAGCCGTAATAATCATCATGACATTGGGTTTGTTGGAGTTTCATGAGACTTCACCTGTCATCACAGTTGGAAAGAAAGGCACAGTGGAATACAAGCTTCAGAGGAAGATTTTAAAAATCAGACGATGAATGTCGTCTCGTCTCGGCGAGACAGTAAACAAGTCTGTTCTGTTCCTACCGTTTCCTTTACGTCTGGTATACGTGGCCGCAGAGGGATCACCTCTGATGATTTATTCCGTTTCATCTCAACAACATTGACTTGTTTCCTTTTTTCACTTTGACAAGTTTTCAACTTCCTCCAGCCTTGATCGAAACGTTTCTGACACCCCGACTCCAGTTTTTGGTCTTTTCTTTGTACTTTGAGGAACTTAATACAGAGTTTGTGAAGCAAATCACTGTACATTGTACAAGTAACGATTCCACCTCCACTTATCAGTGAATTGTCTTAAGGAGGGTGTAGCTCAGAATGCTTAATCCAGCCACAGGCAGGCCCTCAGAGCAGCTTTCACTTGGCCAGTGTTTCATGCAACATTAGCAAAACACTCATTCTGTCTGCATTAGACCTCTTTCACTCTATCGGGCTGCTTCTGACCTGCATGGTAATGGATACGCCTGCCCTTGCTGCTGACCCTCATTTTTCTCTGCCTCCCTGTCGTTCTTTTTTTCCATTATCCATCTCACTCATTTTTCTCACCTCTGCTTTTTCCTCTCTTCTTTTGCTCCACTCTCCCTCCTGCCATTGTTAATTGTCTTCCACCTTTCTGTGTCCCTCCCTGCCCGACCCTCTCTTGGCTTCTCACTTCTGCTCTTGTCGCACCGTGTGCTCCTTCTTCCTCCTCCTTACGACGTTTCTTTTTTTCTTTTTTGTGTTCTCCTGACAGCCAGCGGATGCAGGTGTCCAGTATGTATGAACACTGTGTGAGGATGAAGCTGCTGTCCCAAAGGTTCTGCATGCTGAAGGTCACCCAGGAGGAGTTCCTCTGCATGAAGGCCCTGGTCCTCTTCAGCATCAGTGAGTCTGCTGGGACCGGGTCTGAAATATTAAGTTTAATGTCAACTCAGAAAGTGAAATATGACAAATAGAGCGCAGCCATACTTCAGAGGATTGACAGGATGGATAAAGTCTGTGAGAGTTATTGTGTTCTCGCTTTGTGTCACAGTGCCAGTGGAGGGCCTGAAGAACCAGCGATGTTTTGATGAACTGCGGACCTCCTACATCAAGGAGCTGGACCGCTTGGCCAGTCACTGCGGGGAGACCACCCGTACACAGAGGCTGTTCCAGCTCACACAGCTGCTGGACTACCTCCAGTCGGTAATAGACACAACTCTGCCTCTCATATGAAAACAAGCCGTGCTGTGACTCCATTAACTATTGTATAAATGTAATTTTAGTTAGTGAGCAAGTACATTGAAGTGCGGCTCCCACAAGTCCACAAACGAGGAAGATGGTTTACAGCAAAACAGTGTAAACGTATTAACCAGCTGCTGTAAGCTGCTTTAATCAGTTATTACATTTAAAATGTAAGCAAGAGTGTTTAAGTTAAGTCACAGACAAACTTCTATCAGCAGTAATTTCATTCTGATCACAAACTGGGGTACGCCGTCGGTTTGTTTGGGAATCAGCTTAAATCAAACACACACCAGGTGTCAACAAGTGTCATACAACTCCTGTTTCAGCTGCTCTTTACTGGTTGAACATCTGGAGGGAAAATGACAGAGTTAACCTCTGCTGGTAGCATTTCCAAATCAGAAAAAACACTAAAACAAATTGACTCAAATTGTCCATGATGCAGTGTCTGGTTATAGCAACTAACATCCAGCAGCTGCAGCCTGCACTTCCAGTCCAACCTTTGATTCTTACTGCAGGGATAGCCAGCTTGGTTTGTCCGAGGTCTACTTTTGCAAAATAGCAGGAAGCCAGGGGCCATTTTACATTTAAGAATTTAGCTTTTGTCCAAAGCAACTTACAGTAATTCATACATATATTCATACACTGATGATGGTGGCTGCCATGCAAAGTGCTGACCAGCACATCAAGAGCAGTTTGGGGTTCAGTATCTTGCCCAAGGAAACTTCGATATGCAGAGCAGGGTAATCGAAGCAGCGGCCTTCCAATAACAAGATGCTGGCTCTACCCCTGAGCCACAGCTGCCCTGGCCAGTTCATTTACAATATTAATAATATTAACACATGAAAAGGCTGATAACTCATCTTCTTGTGAAAGTCTTTAGTTTCAAATGAACTGACTTATTTATTATTAACTAAATGAATGTATTCATGATTTGCGCTGGGCCTGTGTGACAGCAATTTGCACAGCCTGAAAGGCCATCATGCAAAAAACTTCTCTCTGTTACTAACAGCATAATTTATCCCGCTGTACAAAACTGCATAAGGAAACTACTGAACATTTGCTAGTTGGCATAAACAAACCAAAACATGCAGTTTATGCCCCCCCTGTTTATTTCGGCATTTGCTGGATTAATGTCTTAATTAGGGGAGGTTATTGAAAAAGATGTGAGTCTCTGTATCGTTCCACTCTGATGAAGACGCACTTGGCGTTGAAACGTTAGTCCTTTGGTAAAAAGTTTGTTTTCTGAATCTGCGTGCTCCAGAATACTTTCCAGAACCACATTCCTGAAGTCTCTCCTGATACAAGATTGCCCTACTTTCCCGTCAACTCCTCGTGAAACAGTTAAAACACTTCTTCCGTCAAAAGAAAATCCCTTTCTGAACCATTTTATTTTTAATGAGAATTAAAGAAGTTTGGTAGCTCACCTGGTAGAGCATGCGCCTCATAGAGCTAACAGGGGCAGGCAGGGGCGTAGCAGGTGTGTGGT
>OMLP01010950.1:0-10265 GCA_900302685.1 Spondyliosoma cantharus | reverse complement strand
CCTCCCCCTCTCTCCCTCTCTCCCTCTCACTCTCCCTCTCTCTCTCTCGCCTCGCGCTCTCTCTCTCTCTCTCTCTCTCTCTCTCTCTATCTCTATCTCTCTCTCTCTCTCTCTCTCTCTCTCATTCATAGATTGTGAGGAAGTTGCACCAGTTCACCTATGATCTGTTCATCCAAGCCCAGTCCCTGCAGACACGGGTCAACTTTCCAGAGATGATCTCAGAGATTGTGAGCGTTCACGTGCCCAAGATCCTCTCGGGCATGGTCAAGCCCATACTTTTCCACAATACCGCCTAGAGAGGAGTCGCTGTGATTGCCCTTGTGGTCACTTGATGTCCGGTAGCCAGTCCTTTTGACCATTTCTTGTAAAGCTCAAGAGGATATATGATTTTATAAGGTATAAAGCGTATGGACCCCCTTTTTATCTGCAGGGTGAGAGTCAAAAGAAGGGCATACAGCACATTCTTATTCTTCCTGTAATTGCATCAGCTCTTTTTCTTCTTACTGCCTGTTATCTGTACCACGCACATCCAGTGTTTCTGCAGCCGATTAAAACACCTTTTAGCATGCCTTCCTCCACATGAGCTCCCAAACGGCCAAGCCACCTGGCACGCAGCTTTTCTTCACATCGATAACGTGACAGCATGTCATTTTGAGCGGTGAGACGGTAATGAGAAAAAACACAGTTCACATCACCATAGCTTGTCTGTGCACAGTAGTATGACATTTGGACTCACTTTCTTCCACAATGAATGTTATTGTGTGCACCTGAGATGAACAAAGTCGTTGATTGACAGTTAATAAATGGCTGTGGCATGCATGCTAAGGAGAAAGCTGTCTTGCCTGAGGGCATAGAGCTTTTTTTTTTTTCAAAGCTGTTCTCATCCACAAAATTAATGGTCGACTAATAGTTTTCGGCAGCGACAAAATAAACTACGAGCGGCTGCAAGTTTCATGTGTATTTATGAATGTTGGGATGTCAAAAGGGCAAACCAGAAACAATGATGATTGCAGAGAACACACTGTACTGGAATGACTCATTAGACGACTAACACTGTGGGTGACTTTGGTTTTTTTTTTTTGCTTGTTTATGAGTGTCAAGCGTTATCCAATTACAATTTTTTTCCAGATCGGACATTTCATACCGTTGTAACTTTTCTACTATTTCTAAAAGTGTTCTTTGCAAGCGCTTTGTTGTGTATCATCATGTGTTCATTTGTAGCCTCTGACATTTTTGCTAAAGGTCCGGCCAAGAATCTGCTCATTTGTTGCAACCCTGATGGCTTAACACGTAATAAAACTGAAGCATGAGTGTATATCTGTTTGCTGATAATGAGGGCAGGGTGAGAGATGTGCACAAATCTCGTTAAAGTGGGGTCCCCTTTGAGTGCATGCTAATGTTGATACAGTAATCTTCCTGTTTTTTCCTCCTGTCTGATAGATTCATTTCAGTCTGCAATGCAGTCAAGCGGGCGGGCAGGCTTTAGCGAACAGACAGTCGAGTCTTCTCTACCACTGCATTACCAAACCCTCAGGATTATCTCAGCCTCCAATCAGCCAGGTAATAGATCACAGCAGGGAACCAGAACATATCACAGGAGTCAAACAGGAGGCCTGGCTGACATACTTCATCTCATTATCCTGTGAGAAACAGCCATGTCTGCTGATCTGGCATCAGAAATTGGCCGCCTGTGTTTTGATGCCATCTAGTGGCGGGTGTTGAATGTGCATCAGCAAACTGAAACTCAGCATTCGTGTGGTGAGACAACATCTGTTGGATCCATTGACATTTGCTTCGTAATGTAATTGGACACGGATTCACTCAGTGTTTGAGCACGGTTACCGTTAAATCGTCAGAGTCACGAGATGGGAGATTAGAGCAGTAAAGGAGACAAGTAAATAAAGAGGGCATTTCAATCAAGAGGGGGAGGTTCAGGGTTTAATTGTGAAAACTTACAGGATACATTCACCCAAAAAAGTAAATTCAGTTATTATCTACTACAAAACTTCATCTGAATTTCCATCGGCATGTGGGTGAGAAGATAGGGACAGAATTTTCATTTTTGGGTGAAGTAAAAAAAAGTATAAATTGAACGAATAATATACTGTTTTTTTTTAAAACATTATTGATTCTTAATGGAGGATAGACTGTGATTGATAGACTGTGAAAAGTTAATACTTGGTTATAAAACACTCTCAATTTAATACTGATGCCTCTGTATGGCCTACATAAGCAAATAAACGCACCATTCTTTCAGACTAGAGAAGGAAGCTGCTCTGTCGTCTGTTGGTATGGTATGACAATAAACCAAAGTTTAATTTTATTTCATGGACCCAAGGCCAAAATAGAGGTTCCTTGTCGTTGCAAATGTAAATGTCCTGCATAGGAAACCATACTCAAAGGTGGAATTTGTAAGAACTGGCCTGGACTGGGTGTTGATGTTTATACAACAGATAAAGGAGGTTTAGAGCAGGACTGTGCTAGCTGGTTAGCATGCTAACTTCAGTATATATCTATGTGACACAAATATAAAGATGTCATAATGTCGAAGGTGTTATTTCTTACTTTAAGTCAATTAAAAAAAAAAATTGCCAAAATGTTTACATATTGCACATTTGACTAGAAGTACAAGTATTAGTATCAATAGTCAAAAGTACTCATAATGAAGAATGGCCCATTTCTGAAAATTATATTTGATGTCACTGGAAAAATAATTAATATGTTCATTACTTTAATGTTGCAGCTGGTAAAGGTGGCACTAATTTTACAATACATTATATACAACATATTATGATACATTAGATCATATGAGCTGATTTATATGTTTTAATAATCTGAATCTTCAGAGTAACTAGTCATTAAAACTCTCATGTACATGTGGAGGAGTGAAAAGTAAAATATTTGCCTCCACAATGTAGTGAAGTGGAAACAAAGGAGCGTGAAATGAAAAGACTAAAGTTAAATACAATTACTTTGAAAGTTGTGGTTATAAAATTAGAGCACTTTTGTAAATATACTCAACCACTGATACGAACAAATGTCTGCAGAGCCAATGAGAGAATAACAATCTGTGAGAGCTGGTTTATTTTTACACAGTGCATTTAAAAGCCCCAACTGTTTAAAAAAAAAAAAAAAGTCCATCTGGGTGAACCTCCTCCGCCATTTTAAGTCCCATTTCCTGAGCAACCTCTTTCAACAAGTATTTGTCCCTCTCATAAATGAATTGGAGCTGAACGAAGTTGGGAATCGAAAGACACGCTGAAATATCACTTATTTCTAAATATATTCCACCGCTGCACAGGCCCCTGTGGCTTCCCTTAAAAGGAATGGCGTCTCGTAGGTTTGGTGCGATCAAAAATGTATGTGTTGATGTCGACATTTGAACTTTCAGTTCAGATTCCATTTGATTTCTGTGTCTCTGCAAGTCTGCTCTGCATCAATATTACATGCCTACTCTAGCAGAAGAGGGATTTTTCCTGCTGGGTAACGGCCACCGCAAAAAGCACAAACACACTGGCCACAAACAACAAAAGTTCAAACTGTTTCCTTATGTGGAGTTGGAGGAGAGATTAACGGGACTTTCAATGTGACGATTCGCTTTCTCAATGTGTGAAGATGGCACAGAGGAAAACAAAAGAGTTGGAGAAGTGGAGTTGGTTCAAACTTGATGCCAAAGTAACTGAACACCCACACTCGTCAAGCTGGTGAGGAAATGTGGTCAGCACGAGGTCCAGCACCGCTCGCAGGACCTTACATAAAACTCCGGCAGTAATGTCTTTAACACCAGGTTACGGCAACTCACGGCTACAGTGACCGGAAAACAATTAGATCGTGGAGGTGGTAAGATGACACCCCTGAATGGGTTGCTTCGGTGGCCTATCTAATGGAGGGTGATTCCTACCCAAGCACCAGTCCATTAACAACCAATTAAGTTCCTATTAATATTTTACCAGACAGGGCCTCTCATCCTGACGTGTTTTAAGGAGCTTTTCCCAGGAGTGTTTGAACATGAGCAGCTTTTAGCGCAGCATAAAGAGGCCTGTGTAATGGGCTTGAGGAGGAGGAGTGGCAACCTGATAGCACTGAGAGCAGGAGGAGGCGAGAGAGGAGAGGAGACAGACTTCTGCAGCTGGCCCGTGCTGGGCCAAGCCTGGGCCGGGCCAAACGCACACATTGCTGATTGCAGTGTTAGGAAAACCACAGTTTTTATGGCCGTGACACAAGATCAGACATGAGTAACGACCCTGTGCCATGCGTGGGGTGTAATTGTGTTATGATAGTCGAAAGATGTGACTGATGAGTTTTCACTTGTTTGCTCAAAATTGCAGCCGAGCAGCAGTTTTGCCCCAGGGACTGGAAATGCTTCTCACCCTCTCGGGGTGGGTCATAAAACAAGTCTTAAAACAAGAATATTCACCTTGCTACTGATCTGCCTTGAGCTAGTTTTGTGCTGTGTAAGCCTGGTTTGGGTGGACATTTAAAACTACAGTAGTGCAGGGGAAACTCCCCGCCTTGAGACAACAAGAAGGAAGGAGAGAGAGAGAGAGGGAGGCAGAAAAGAAATAGAGGGAGGCCATTATGACTATAGCCTGAGGCTACTCCCAACGGATAAGGCATTTGTCTTCACTTGAAAGTATGATTTATTTTTCCACCAGTCAGAAGGGTTATGTTTGTCACCGCACACTGAAAGGACTTTTGGAAATAGCAGCAGAAGCAGAAATGGAAAAAAAAAAAAAGAAAAGAAAAAGAAAGTGCACTGGTTTTCTTTTCTTATGCACTCTGCATGTTTTCTCAAAGACTTCTATGGTTACCTTGTTTGAGATCACTTTCAGTCTTCATTAACTTTAGTTAATCATACTGAACCTTGCGTGTAATTTATCAGCAGGAGGAGCGCGCGCGCACGTGTGTGTGTGTGTGTGTGTGTGTGTTGGGGGGGTGGGTAGATGTGGTTGTATCAGGTTCCCTCCACTGGGTGTAGATGTGGTCTTAGATTTCTCTCTGGGCTGCTGATTAACCGTGTGTGTGCATGTGTGTGTGTGTGTGTGCGCATGAGTGTGAGTGTGTGCGCATGAGTGTGAGTGTGTGCGAGCTGGGAGTGCACCGAGGAGGAGAGGAACTTCAGCTTTAATTTCCCCCAGCTCCAGATATTACACCCCCGCGCTCTCTGTTTTTATTGGAACAGAGACCAAAAAACACCAAGTGTTTATGATGCATTAAAACACGGTGGGGAACTCGACTGTGGAATAGTAAATCTATACATTTGGCGCTGTCTCTCCGCAGCGAGAATTAATTCCTTTATAGAGGATTTCGTGTGTTTTACGAAGACTGATGACTGTAACGCGCTGTGAAATCATGTTTATCATCTCGATGTGGAGGACAGGGGCTGGAGAAAATTCTCTCCGTCTAGGGGGAAAGAGAGAAGGAATGGAGGCAGGACTTCAGAGAAAGAAATCACAAAAAACAGGCACATGGGAGGTGGGAGGAGTTGTGGAGTTTTTTGGGGTTGCAGAAGGAAGGAATTATTCTGCATTACCCTAATGACCATTTGAACAAACGGATGGGTGAGGAGACCACATTACATTCTATTAACTCTGCTTTTGTTGTCAGTGAACTGTTAATGATGTACAAAGGGAGCTCTGCGCCGCACTCCTGGACAATGCATGCTCTGTGCTTCTAATTATTCTCAGGAAAGTGCTGACAGCCTTTATACCTGGAGACACATTAGCTGCCTCTAATTAGAGTAAATATTCTTCTGGTATAACACTAGTATTGCCTCGCCAATCCGGCAGCGATTAGTGCTGTGTTTATCCGCGGGGCTGCTTATGCATTCCCAGCCCCTCTCCGTCTCTCATTCTCCTTCTGTTTTTCGGTCTTCTTGATCATTGCCTGTGCCTCTTCCTCACTCTTGTCTTCCCTGCACTCAATTTACTTCCTCTCCTCTCCCCACCTCTCTTTCTCTCTCTGTGTCTCTTTTCTTTTTCCCTTGCAGCAGCAGGAGTAGAACACCACTAGCTGTGACAGAATCACAGTGTCTGCCCATGCTCCCAAGCCATCTCCCAAGTTCATTATATCAGTACACAGTGTCCGTGCCCTCCGCCCCTCGCGGCCCCTCGTCGCTCCCGTGTTCCAGCCAAACGCAATGTGACAGCGCCGCCACAGCCCTCATTTAGAGCCATCACAGGACAGATTTCCCCCTTCCAAGGCTCCCGTCTGCAGCCTGATAGATGGCACCCGGGCTTTTTTTTTTTCCCAGCGCATGCATGGTTGTGTGTGTTTGCCCGCATTCCTGCATTCATCTAAGTCCCCGTGTGTGTGAGGCCTAAGCTGGAATAGCGGCGTTGCCTGTCAGTAGTGATCCTTAAAACAATGTATTATAACATTACTGAGCTGAGTTTCCACCCTCTCTCACATACTGTTTTTATACTTAATGCACTCTGGATACATTGCACTGATTTTCTGCTTGCGCTTCCAGAGTGCTGCTCAGTTTTTGGAGTGCATAGCTAGTGCGTGTGCGTGTGTGTGTGTGTGTGTGCAAGGCCTTCCATTCCTGTGGCGCGCTTATTGGAGCACCCTTGGGGCGAGCTGCATCTTTAGTTGGGGAAAATGCCGCAGAACACCCTGGCTGCTACAGACACTTTTTGATATCTTGTCTCTCCCCTCCTCTAAATATTATACTTGTAGCTTCAGGCATCGGTTCTGTGTCGTACTGGGAAGGTCAAAAACAGACACGCGCACACACAAAAACGCACGCCGCACACACTGGCGGATTTCAGATATCTCCATCAGGCCTCAGAGGATCAGATTGTTTTACGGGAAATCATGTCACGGGTCAAATGATTGAATTATTAATGGAAAGTGTGGTGCAATAACAATCGGCCCTTGTCTATTGTGATTCCGATGCGATATTCACAGGCCTAACTTGATACCACCATTACAATCCAAATCCAATAATGCAGACTCTGCAAAAGAATGCCCCCCCCACCCCCACCCCAACTCTCCTCTATTGTTTCACCAGTCGAAGAGCGTCTTTAGTCTGTTGCCTCCACAGTGGAGACCATTAACAAGTCTGTAGAACCATATCGACTGCTGCGCCACATTTCCAAGGACAAGGCGATACATTCTCATCAAAACAGTCATGGTGAAGTAATTCACAATCATAGAACTCTTTCACAACACACTGGTCTATGAAAAGCGTGTGTGTTTTCATACATATGCGTGTGCCTGCTACGGATTGTGTGTGCGTGTAATCTGGCATTGCTCACAATACACTAATCTTTGCCTCTCTTTAACAGTGCCAAATATGGATTTTGTTTTGGAGCATAACTGGAAATCAACCAAGCAAACCTAAGGCGAATTCATGATTCGCATTATGGAAATGGGAGCAGACAATTCAGAATTCTCACATTTGCATATGTAAAGGAGCACAGGGAGAGAGGTACAAGTATTTTAACCTTATTTGACGCATGAGGGATTCAATTGGAAGTAATGTGTTGCCTTATGGTGGGTTTTTTTTTCGAGAGGAGTTCCGTCACAACCGGAGGCAGCGCTTGCTCCCTTCAGGCCCGTTTCTCACGGAGTCGGTATGGAAATGAGTGTTATTGTAAAAACATCGGTGATGGATTCTTGACCTCGGCTCAGGAGGATTTCTCGCTCTGTTTTGAGAATGACCGTAGAGCAACACAGGGGAAAGAGACATAAGGTCACCCCTTTAGCATTTATTATCGGCCGGTGCCAGAAAACACAACTCTTTTAGACATCCTAAACATAGCACTCTGGACACATGGGCTGACAACTTCACTTAGGAGAAGGAAATCAAACAGGCTTGTTAATGCAGCTGCTGAAAACAGTCCCATTAGGAGCAGTCAGTCCTGTTCTTTGTTTTTTTATCATTTGTACTTGCCTTTTTTAACGGCTCACCCTATTGGGCACGGCAGGGAGGAGAAAAAAGAACAGTGAAAAAGAAATGATACATGTTCCCTTAAACATTTAATGAAGACATTTCTCTCCCACTTATAGCGCGAAATGGATATCATAGAGAATAAAGCAAGAAAACGGAAAAAAAGAGCATGTTGTAATAGGTTTTTTTGTTCTCATATTCCTTGAATGAAGGCGCTGCCATGTCTAACTCCATCAAGCTTGTTTGCGTCATTATGCATTCTCATTACAGCTTAACAGAAGTTTCCCATCTGGAGAGGCAAGGTCCCTGTTTACAGCCCCGTCTTCCCCTCCTTCGCCTCCCATCTCAAACCCCATAGATGTTCTCTGAGGCCTAAATGAGCTTGAAGACAAAAAGAGCACCATGTAGTGCAGTTTTTTTCTTTTCTTTTTTCTAATTTGCCTTTTCCCTCATTACGTTCCTGACTTTATGGGAAATAGAAAACATAAGGCGACATATGTAATTACTGCATGACTAAAGCGTAAACATGGCTCGTAGGATGAGGCTACGCTTTCGGCAGAAGGCTAATTGTAACTCTCCCCGTCCCCTTCAGAGTTATACGATAGCTCACAGTCAGACACGTGAACATGCATTTGCGCTCACATGCAATGCGCACACGCTCGCACTGATGCCGCCGTGCTGTGTTGTGTGCAACCCAGTTCGGTTTCACTTTCTGTCTCTCAAAAAACAGAATGTTTGCTCAATGTGGTTTACGGTCTTTATTGCTTTATAGAGTCTGCTATGTGACGTTCACGAGGATATCGGATCACGAGGAAGTGATACTGCAGATATTATGTCAAGCACATGTCACTGTATCTACACAGGTCCTGTGAAATATTGACTTTGAATGAGACAGATGCCGTTTGAAGGTTGATTTTTGCCCTCTGTCTACTACTTCAGCATACACTGTGAAAACTACAACAAAACAAAAGACATAAGAGTTTAAAAAAACAAACTTCTCTCAGTCTCTCAAGCTAGTGTCCATTAATTAGCAGCCCAAAACCTGTTAGCACAATAGAAACGGGCTGAAATAAAAACTAAAAATGACCAAATGACAGATAATTACCGTGTGCGCCATTTGGTGTGCGCGAGTAGTCTGCTGCCATGTTGGTCCTTTTTAAATAGATCATAGAGAGCCGAAGTCAAGCCCCTCTCTCTAGTGAACCTCAAGGGACCTTATTTTGGAAAACATATGCAGAGTATTGAATGGAGAGAGACAAATCTATTTTTGATCATGTTTGAAATGTGCCATGGATCACACGTATGATGTTTATGAATTAAGAAATACATACATTTCAAGTCAATTAAGTCGCCGTTCGTACTACATCGTCTCGCTCAACGTACGTCACCATCACCAACGTGGCCACTGCCTTGTCACAGAAAAAGTAAAAAAATCAAAACAAAAAACAGTTATATCGACAACTGCAGTTATGTGAAAATGTTCATCATCAATTCTGCAAGCGAGCTAATATACAGGACCAGCTCTGTGGGATTTAACCATTAGAGTTAGCTAGGAAGTGGTTGAATGCTAACGTTAGCTAACAGGTTCTTAAATATGTTGTTTTACAATGAAATATGGCCCATGTCCCTCCAAATTTTCACCATATATTATCTTTCAATCAGGAGGAGTTGACATGATACACATGTGTAAAATTCCCTACTTCAGAGAAAAATGGCCGCCTTGTGAATATGGTCTGTACCGCATTATTTAGAGACCTTTTAGACACATGTCTTATTTACATTTTAACGCCCTATTTATTACATTTTTAATCACCTTTTAAAGACTTTATGAACTCAAATAACAAGGGTTTATGACTGTAACTGTGTCAGCGACAGTTTCATTCAGATATTTATTGTGTATGTTTCAGTCATATATTTATATTGTCTGTACTTTGTTCAGGTAAAAAAAAAGAAGCCAAAGCAAATCTTTCGGCAACACACATACAGCACTTGAGATTGCAGCAGGCCATGTGTTAAAACTACTGTATGGAACTCGCCAGCCGCAGCCTTAAAGCCTCCTCCGGCAGTTAAAACCACAACACTACAACCATGAATGGCATCCCGGACTTGGTCTACACACACATCATTCCACACATTACTCCCCTTAGCTCTCCTTTTGATGTGTCAGAGAGAGAACTAGCCACTGTTCCACAGTTTTTTATTGCTCGCACAGCAATGTGTGTGTGTATATATATATATATATATATATATATATATATGTATGTGTGTGTGTGTATATATATATATATATATATATATATATATATATATATATATATATATATATATATATATGTGTGTGTATATATTTATGTGTGTGTGTGTGTAT
>OMLP01010946.1:5168-18865 GCA_900302685.1 Spondyliosoma cantharus | reverse complement strand
CAAATCGTCTACACTGCAGGTCTTGCCTCCATCTGCGTGAGTTAAAACGATGTAGTTCTCACGCCCGGTCAGTAGTGGGCAGTGGAACTTTACAGCGCGACACCGACCGTATAGCGACTTCCTCCACAACATCCTCCCCAGGCCACCAGAAAGCCGGAAAAGACTAACATCACATCATTCTTCACAGTAGCAGCGAAAATGGCAACTTCTACAGCTTCTGTTCTGTTCAGGTTCTGTTTTAAGAGACAAAACAACGCGAATAGCTGCTGAAGCACACACAGCACACGTCGATCCGCTGCCATTGTTGTTTATGTTTGGTCTCTCGGCTACTGCGCAAGTCCAAATATATAGGGGGTGGGGGGTGGGGAGGAGCTGATCGCAGCCAGAGACTTCGCAGTTAAGTGTCTATATGGTGGTGAAACACCCCCCGCAGCGCGGCGCATCTGTTTTGTCCCACTCTGGAGGTCGCATCTCAACTCTTGCGTCTTCACCCCCGTAAAACACCGACGCCATATGTACGATAGGCCAATTCGATAGTCAACTATATCGTCTTACTGTCACAGCGCAGCCATGTAAACAGCCCCTTATTGTCCTCACACCACCTCGCAAGATGGTTCACCTCAAGCCTGTATGCTGTCTCCTCATTGTGTGCAATCAGGCCCACTACAGTTGTGTCCTTAGCAAATTTATGATGATACTGTAATGTGAGTCTGTAATGTGGCCTCCAGGTAATCACATAACCAGCTGCCTTTGGCTGTTTGCTGAGGTTTAAAAAATCATAGTGATTTGTCCTTGACCTCTTGATGGATTGTTTAGATGCTGTTTTGTCAGAAAATGGGTAGAGCTCCAAGCATACCCTTAATTCTTATTTTCCACATCACTTCATTTGCCAGTGTCCATGTTCACTGCTGTCCTGCTCAGACCATCTTTGGTTCTATGCACTGATGGTGGGTTTGTGCTGTTAGAAGCCCCACACAGCATACAAATGCATAATGGCGGGGTATTATTGTTCCGCCTTTAAACTGACAGCAGAGTTCGTAACAAAGCCAAATTAACATCTGTAAAAAGATTCATGTAAGAACTAAGAGTTGTATCTCCTACAATTCAGTGTTATGTTGTCGGAGCTAAAATGTAGAACTAAACTTGGGGGATAGTGCAGCAACAAGACAATTTACAGCTTGTAAATGCTATCGCATTTTGAAGTGCATTGTCAAACAAGGCAGCAAGTATTTCTTCTATTCAATGACTGGACAATTACCTTTGCAAGCCAAATCGGAAGTCAAATCAAATCGTGAGATTGCCAAAAAACTCTCACCACTTCTATCTAAAATGACAAACTGGAGCAGCATTGTTGTGTGCATAGTTTAGTGTGAAAAAGCAAAGTCAGCACAATAGTGGGGTTTCATTGCAGCAATATTGCAGAATCTCTGCACTAAAATAGAGCCAAGATGGGGGAGTGGGATCAAAATCTGAATCCAGTTTTAAACAACAGCCAGGAATGATGTGCACCAACAATCAAACTCTGCAGTGCACAGATCTGGTCAGTTAAGCCTCTTCCTGGTGGGCTTTCTCATTGACAGTGATCAACGTCACAACAAAATCATCAAAAAACATACATGCTCTTGGGACAGTGGTGGGTAAGCCATTCCAAAATTAATTAAAGACGTCAATATTGCCCAATGAAACTTAATCGTCAATCCAGATTGTATTTAGGGACAGAAGCAGCGTTCGCGGCCTTCTGCTAATGCATAAATACGTTTAGAAACCATGACCTGTCAGTGTGTTGTGGGATGATGAATATCTCCTGGACATTAGTTTGATTCCCCTCACATTGCTGAGATTTGGTGTCCCTACGGCCTATTCAAAAAAATAAAAAAATAAATGGGCACTCGAAGGCTGCATACCTACGCCAAGGCCAACAGTCCTCTCTTCCCTGGAAGTGCAACCATTGTCTGGATATCTCCAAACAAGGGCTACATAACATCGGAAAAGAAATGATAGTGCTATATTTTTCTTTGCCACAAGATATATTGCAACATGAAAAAATGCAGGAAGTAGAGGACATCTTGCAATGGGGACACACTATTGTCCACTTGGTCATTATTTCTTCAGTGGGTCAGACTATGCCCATTAGTGATGCACGGGTCCATTTGTAACCTGCAGGACCCAGGAATGCACCTATGGGTCAGGTGGGCTTAGGCTATACCAGAAAATATCACGGGTGCAGGCGAGCAGGTCAATAAGCACAGATCAACGAGCCAGATGAAATACAGCGTTACCTGCTGAGTCACTTCCCTGTGCACGAGTGCCAGGAGGACATTCTTGCCTTTTGGAGGGATCGTTGTTGGGCCATACCCTCTTTTCTCCATGCTGGCATTGAGTGCTGCTGTGCATTCCAGCAACAAGCACATCCATTGAGCGTGCCTTTAGTTCCACTGGTGATGTACTGGAAGCACATCGAAACAGGTTAAATCCTGGGACTCTTTTGTACTTTTTGTATTTTTTGCACAGTGCAGCCAATCACTAGGCCAAAACACAAAATGATACAACTAAGGTTACTACATTGTAACAGTTCACTGTTACGATGTGACAAATGCTTTGTTCATGTGTGAGAAAGGTAAGAAAGGCAGAGTTCATGTTCAAAGTTTAAACTTGCAGAAATGTTCGGACCTCTTACGCTGCTTTAATCAACAACAAATACCACCATTTTATTAATTTATTCTTTTAATTATTAATTTACTTTATCCGGCCTAGTCAGTCTGGCTGTTCTGTCTCATTTATCAATCTAGTGCTCATATGGTGCAACATGTTTTTTGCGGGTCAGGCTGGGCACAGGTTGTTGATTTGTGCATATTTCAACAGTATCCAAAACCCCTTAAATCAGAGTAGAGATTTCCTATAGAGAATCATTTGTCCCATTGTCCCTTTGAGTGCGGGGCTCATGTGCCAATTCACATCCTGTGTGGAGAAGGGTGAAATTTCACTGCGGCTCTGATGCGCCTCTGGAGGTAGTATCAGAGGTGCAGCAGAGGCGAGCTGCCGTCTGTGTGAATGGATATGCCAGAGGCGTGGAGCAGGGGCATGTCCATCTGATGGTGTTCACAGTCTGACAGCTAAACAGATCCTTCATTTAAAAAATTAAAGAGAAATGTGAGTCAAACAGGGTCCACTGTTTACTGGTGATTATGTAATTTAGAGAAAAACGTTGTCACTTTCCAGGATGCATGGTGGGTCAGGATCTCAATTGGTGCGGCTTTATGCTGGAGCTGCTTGGAGGATCTGTAGAAACAAACCAGCAACCTTCCATAAAATGAGAGCAGGTCTGAGCTAGAAGTATTAGAATTATGTCAGAATACAGTTGTATGTCACTGAAGCATCAGCATCACCTCGATCGATCCTCACTTGTGACCAATCAGAAGTTTGTGGCGGTATCTGCAAAGATCTTTGCAAAATGTTCTTATTAATTTGCTCTGTTGGGGACGTGTCTGGGTATCAGTCCTTGGGTAGTTGTCTTGCAACCCCCTGCCAATAATGTATTCAGGTCAATGTTGCCTACAGAATCAGACTTTAATTGTGACTTACGTCGACTGCATCAGCTAACTTCCGGTTTATCGCTGAGCTGACTTGGATGGGTATACAATGTAATCGGGCGGCTCTTCTAGACTCTCCAAATTTTAGTGGACCTAATTGCCCAAATTCTGACAGTCAACCAAGTTATTTCACAGGGTTGTGAGGCTTTTATTACCATTTTACATACACACCTTTCAAAATGTTAGCTTTTGGGAATAAGTCCTCTGTGCATCACATGGCAATGTAATTACACGGCTTTGCCACAGCAAAAACTTTTTTCTTTAAGGCCTGGCGCTGTTTGTAGGGGCTTGGTCTTGGCGATGAGTCCTACAGTCTTCTTTGCAGAGGAAGTTACGGTCAAGCCAACTGCGTTAAATAGTCCTCCTCTTCTTCATTTGGTTTTACCTGGGGACTAAAAACCACATACTGTATCAGAGTATATAACATCATGCTATTCTATGCGGTTGGGCTGTCAAGAATTAGTGCGAACGGGACCCGCTGATCCAAAAATAAAAAATCAATATGTAGCGGCCAATGTTGGCATTGTGGCGGACTGCCACAAATAAATGAATGTGTGGGAAACACTGCAGGGTGTGAGATCGGACTATAGGAGAAAACTGTAGCAACCAGGTTATATTGTTGTCTGTGTCTCTCTTGTGTCTCTGCCATGGATGTATAAAGATGCCGGCCTGTCTATCTGTTTGACGTGTGCTTCATTCAGTGTCTTGTTTGCTCGACCACTGATCTCACTTGAGCTAGGGGGGGGGGCAACCCACACCCTAATCCTATTTGTTGACGTGAAAAATATTATCCACATTGTGATCTGGATCCACTCAAAAAATTCATGCATTTTTCCCTGGGCCATGCTACACTCTCCTACTACATGTCATGAAAATGGCAAAGGTAATCAATATTGCAATATCACAGGCCGAGTCTTTGATATTACTGAAGCATGCAGTGATAATGCTAGGTGTTTATGTATAGGGAGTCCCCGGAAGCCAGAGGTGGTCATTTGAGTGGGTCCCAATAATATTTTAATTTCTGATAAATCATAGTAATAAAATCCTAAATCTACGGCTGCCCCCAGAAATTTGATGAGACTGATTTTGTCAGTTACAGAGTGGGCACACTGGATGCCTGTATACTGCGTGGTGGCTGCGTTACAGAGCTGCTGCTGCTGCTGCTGCCTGGCATGTTTTAACTGAAAAAAAGATGAATAATTGAATTTTTGTATTGATCAGTCAAATCTGATTCAACTGGCAACATCCTAAATTGGGTAGGCCTACAGCCCTATTGCATCATCCTGATACACTTTCAAATAAACCAAATAGTGGTTTATTTCTGTTGTTTCAACACGGAGCATCTCCTGAAGGATAAAGCATCATCCATCATCATCTACATGAGAGTATACAGATTTGATCAGAGCTGATCATTTTTGACAGTGACCCAGTAAGTTTAATCACCAATACCAAGTTTGTTGCTTTCATTGCTGAAGTGCTGTGCAGATGGTTGTCCTTTTGCATTTTAATGTGTCAGACGCAGGACGCGTACTTCGCAACATCACTGAGTTTGCCTTTGAAGCAATAGACTTTTAGAGGCCAGATCTTGTAACTTAAGTATTCCATGTAGATAAAGCCCATGGTCAGTAGCAAGGATTAAACTTTTTCTCTCCTGATTCTGATACCTCAGGTTATTTGAATACCAATCCAGGTGCTCATTTTTCCCGCCGTAATTAAAATTATTTCAACATTGCTGCATACTGGTACTCATGTGACTTTGGTACATCAGATTAGTGGTACTACAGGGTTTCCCCCAGAAAACTTGCCAAGCCTGGTGGTAGGTTGGAAGGGCGGCCCACCGATGGCGAAGCATGTTTTTTTTGTGACAGGGCCCTGACACAGGCCAGCAACTGACTGATGGCAGTGCCCTATAGGTAACAAATTCATGACTTAGTAGAATTTAGAGTGGTTCCATACTGCCTTGCATTAAATCAATGTTAAAAGTTCATTTGTATGGTGGCCGATTTCGTGCTTTAGGAGCCAGTAAAGGTATTTAAAACTGCCAATTATGGCTTCACGCTTCATATTAATCACTGGCTCGAATGCTGCAGCGATTGACAAGCCTACAACATGAAAACAGTGCAAGCTAATTATTGGATATTTCATAATAGATATTTCATCATAGTCAGTGATTTACATTTGAAACAATGTGGCATTGTTTACATTTGCTTCTGCTTGCTACCATATTGATGCTGGTGCGATGGTGGAGAGACCAAACATGAGTGTTTAGCACATCTTGCCTATAAGTAGTGCAAGGAGCTTCAATAAAAGCTCTGGTCGAGGATCCCAGCATTGTTCCCTGCAGTGGCTGCGACAGACTCGGCAAAACATACCTAAAACGGAAACTTTTACTTTACTGCTAACAGCTACCGCCATAGCTTATCTAACACTGAATTTACTAGCAGCGTTTTACTACTGAACCACTGTGAAATTAGAGCACTTAATATAGTTAATATTTTCACGTAGTACAAAGGGACAGTAGCAGTGGGGTGTTAAAGCGATGAAAAAGACACCTGACCTCGGACCCGCCATGTGTTCACGTGTTGACCATAAGATGTCGCCATTGCGCTTTCAACTTTGTTACTGATATATACCTATTTTGAATAAATACATAAATGATGCTTAGCCTGGTGGGCTGGGGGAAACCCTGTACTATGATCAAACACAAGGAGGACTGGAATTTGGTCAATACAATCCTTCAAGATGTGTGAATGAGTAGAAGAGTGAGTGGGGAAACGCTGATCTAGGCAACCTATCAAATGTCAAAAATCTGGTAAAGTGAAAGAAACATTTTTCAACAGTTGTTGTCACTGGTGTACTGATATTAAAAGACAAAAAGAGATTTAAATATTTTAAATGTTATTAAAATGTCGTTCAGTAGTTTGATAATTCTTTCTTTTTTCCCTCCAGGTGCTGATACATCTTGGAAAACCTTAGAAGGGGGTGAACATTCATCTCGAAAAGGAATTCTTTTCAGGATCAGTATGTTGAGAGAGTGGACAAATAGATTCCCCCATGGAAACCAACTTTAAGGGTGCCTGGATAGAGTTTTTAATCATACAGATTGAAAAGTGATGCCATCAGCACATGGACAAAATTTCATCATGGAGAAGCAGAAATCAGTGAATACTGATTCAGCACAATTGGGTGGAGAATCAAGTACCTTCATCTGCACTGAGTGTGGTGATGGGTTTAGCCAGTACTCCAATGTATTGGCCCACATGGCCATTCATGGACCTTTGGAGTCATTCTCCTTTGATGGCTCATCCAATGGATTTGAAGTCCCTCGAGAATATGTGCTTCAAGAAAATGGTACACTGACTGTTGTGAATGGCTTGGTGCCATCACATTCTTCTGTGAAACCAGTATCTCCAGGGGTCCTGCCATCACATCTCCCATCTCCTGTCAAACCAGTCTCTCCAACACTAAAGCCACAGGTTTCTCCTTACAAAGACGTCTTCAGGCCAAGGCCACCAGACATGAACTTGGACAAGTCTCGTCAGGGCCATTACCGTTGTGAAATATGTAGCAGATCCTTTAACAGCCTGCAGAGTTTACATCGTCACCAACAGTATCGAAACACAGAGCGAGGTTACAAGTGTACTTTGTGCTGTAAGATCTTTGAAGGTAGACAGGACCTTACAAAACACCTCCAAGACCATGCCAATGAAAGCTTTCACTGCTGTGGTCATTGTGGTAAGCGATTCCTTAAAGTAGATGCTCTGAATGCTCATCAGAAAGAAAACCATGTCTCTGCCAAGGCTACAGCTATGAGTAGATCTGAGAAGAAGCAGGAAAACAAGTGTGAGAAAACATATCCCTGTAGGAAGTGCAAGTTGAATTTTTTCTGGATGTCAGATTTTCAGACACATTCACTGTACCATTGCAAAGGAATAGAGCTTGACGTTACTTATGAAACTGAAATTGAAATTGCAGTGAACTCTAAGAACATGGAATACATTCCTGATGAAAACTGCTACAGCAATGGCACATCTGTTGGGATTAAAAATGGGGATAGTAAAATCTTTAGGCAGAGTAGTCGTGGAACTATTGCTGATCACTCTATGACACCATACAGATGTGGTTTATGTGGGGAATGTTTCCAAAGGTTAACAGATCTGAAGGAGCATCATCGCACGCATCAAACTCAGGAGGAAATAGATCAGCTGAATCAAGAATCACAAAAAACTTTCAAGCGAAGAATATCGCCTAAAGGCAGACGTAGTAGAAGAGGTAATCCAAATGGCAAGCTGCATCCGTGCAAGCACTGTCACCGCGTCTTTAATCATTCCAGTAGTTTATCTCGGCACATGAGATACCATAAGGGTACTATGCATACATGTGTATTTTGTGGTAGACATTTTCCACAACGCTGTGATTTGAGAAGGCATGTAGCAATGTACCACAAAGCTGAATTAGAAAAGAAACCAGGTTTGAAACTCTTGTACACAGCTTCACCAAATGGGCCTGCCCCCGATTCCCTTAATGGCGAGAATACCGCATTCTCTCCTGACGAGAAAAACAAGAGCACCTCTGACAATGAACAAACAGCCTCACAGGAGGATCATCAACAGGAGAAACAATCTGGAAAAGCAGGCAGAGTTAACTATAATTGTCAGGAATGTGGAAAGAGATTTGGCCTGTTATGTGTGTACCAACGCCACTTGCGCTATCACAAAAAGGAACCCAACAAGTGCCCCAGGTGTCCAGCTCAGTTCAAGAATTCTTCATCCCTAGAGCTTCACCTTCAAAATCACCCTGGCACTGATGAAACGGGTGATGATGGACAAATATGTCACGGCACTGGTTCCATTGGGGATGATGCTGCCCTAGAAAAGGGTAATGCAGAGGACATAGAGGATGACTATATGGACCAAACTCAAAATGATCAAGGTGATTCCTCAGAGGTTCTGTATGAATGCACTGAGTGCACAGAGACATTCACATGCTTGGAGACGTTTCTTCAGCACCAGACTTCCCATGGCTCAGAAAACAATGGGTAACTATCATGTCGGACCCATTAGTTATTACTATTGCCAACAATCATGTTCCCACGAGTGTTTTTGGTGCTTTTGAATGCAAATATTTGAATTACTGTATAGGTTGTGACTTTGTCAAACTGTAAAGTTTGTTACTAATGATTATTTTATACACTTTTTCTTTGGCATGAGGAGAAAAATCTGTTCATTGGTGAATTTCAGAAAAAAATTGAACCAGAAAGTATGGTTTGGATTGGAAGCATACCGAATAATTTGAATTAAAAAAAAAAAGAACATGAACACAATTTCCACATATATCTGACATACATAAAAAAACAAGTTTAAATCTCCAAATTCCAATTTCTGACTACTAGCATTGTATTTTTTGTGGTGACCCATTCTGTAAATCAATGATGTTGATGCATTATTCCAATGTTCTATTTTCATCAATATGTGGTATGTGTACTGTATATCTTACTTTTGCAAGGATAGCATTGTCACTAAATAGCTTTTAAATTGTGCCATTAAAAAAATGTACAGAGATATTACTTCATGTGCTATCCCTTTTTGCTGCTATTTGGGCAGTAAGAAAACCTTATTAACTAGATTTCTTTCCTTCTACATGTAGTTTGTCTATTTTCCTATTATAAGGAACTGTGGTACAGCAGATTAATGACAACGGTGAAGAATCCATGTGTTGAGTGGATTAAATGGTCACTAATTGGGGATTAAAGCAAATGTATTGGCTACTCAATTTGAGGGTGACTTGACAAGTTATAGTAACTTGTGCTTTGTGACCTGGGTGCAGTTTGTAAGAAATCATACTTGTTATTGGTTCAGTATTAGTTCCTGGGGCGACTCCTAGTGGTATATCAAACACTCATTCTAGGAATTAGATTCTATAATCTTAAATGAAAATAAAATGTCCTAGCTTGTAGAACGCTTTTTAGATAGTATATCTAGTGATGAACCTCTGGGGGAAAAGGTGGCAGTGCTTAAGTTGTAAATGGTATCACTAAGGTGTAGCTTTTTCATTGGTGCCTGTTTCACCTTAAAATTCAAGTGCTAAGCTATTAATAATGTCAGGTCGTTACCAGAATCATTTGTAAACATACAATGGTCATTCCAAACTTTATGGATATTTGGCCAGGGGACGGACTGATGACCAATTAGTGCTAGTGAGGAAAAAGGCAAGAAGTGAACCCTTATCAGCCAGTACCTCTAAAAAGAAGGACTGATTCCCTCCCTTCTCTTACACAGTGACTGCAGTGCTGTTGAGACAAGAAAAGAATTGCTGTAACCCTTCTAGAACCTACAAGTATGTAGAAATACTGGTCCTTTTTTGTGTGTAATACAGTTGACTGGACGTGTGCCACAGTTGTTAAATGAAAGAGTAAATTGTAAGTTCACACTTTAAATTAATTTCTTTAATTAATCACTTTAACTAAATTTATTTTGGGCCAAATTATTCCATAGTGGGTACGGTTGCAGGTCTACAATTAAAATTTTCCAGATCATCTAATGCATCAAGTCAGCAATCCTTACAATACTGCTCACCTGGTGCATATGGCAAAAATAGTTTCTAGCTTTCGGTTTGTGGGATTAAAAAAAATATATAAAGTCACAATTCGTCTGAGGTGTCCTGTCAACTATTCTATGGGGAAAATGTTTTTTGGGCCACAAGGGAATTTTGTTTTAATGCAATACCAACAAGTGGCCACTGTACAAGAGTTGAAATCAAGGCCGAGCAGCACTGCCGTATTCCATTCATGACTTGGATACCTTGTAACAACATATCCTTTCCTTCCTGGCTGAAAAGCTTACACTACATCTCCTACACCTAACATTCCCACTAAGACAAAAAGAGAATGCATTTTAATCAAAGGTGGGGAGAAACAACAGTAAATCACTTAAGTCTTCCTGTGGCACAACCTTCTGGTCCCTATGGTACCGTGCACTGTGGACACATAGGTCTCCCTTTACTGATTACATGCAGTAGTCTCAAGTGCCTTTCTGTTTGCTTCCTATTGTGTTTACCAACTACTACTCCCCAGGTGACACTATTTCATCCAGAGGTCGAGCTTGTAGGATTTGCTCAGCTTTCTTGCTCTTTGAATTCCTGGTCCCACCCACTTAGACGTCTGTGTAATTGACTGTTGCAAAGCAGTTCTACTTTATGAAGCAAATTTGTTCAAACAGTGACAGTGACAGTGTTCAAAATACTCTGAAAGGATCTGTGATGACCCTACATCTGATAGAAGGAATAATATGCACACAGTCCTGTCTTACCTGGCCAACCACCAGCACTGGCATGAATTGCAATAGGCTTAAATGTGAAATTCAACTGGTTGCTTGGTTACTTGGTTATCCAGCCAAGAAACAAGGCCCACTAACCTTTATATGGTCTCCTTCATATGACTGCTTTAAAAGCATGACTCGCATAGTAGGTGAGTGTGTCCTTGGTCTTAGTTGTGCTGTGTTATCACTAGCCATTTTATACTGGGCAATAAGCCGTCAATTGGCCATCCTTTTTGCGGCTAGGTCCACGTACTTAGACAGAAGGCGGTAAATTGGGGGTCTGTTTTGGTCAATTTGACGCCTCAGAGGGTACATTTATTTCCGACTCCATTGCTATCTAAATCCGAGTCGTCAATGTGCCGGCAATTGCGTGAGATGGGTAGAGGTGTCAATGACCTGCACTGTTGTGCAACCCACAGCCGGGGAGTTTTAAAACCAGGAAACAGCTGATCACAGCCAGCGCCGCCGCTCCCATCACGCGCTGTGCGTAGGGCACCAAGTGCTGAAGGGGCACCAAAAATAGCCTAATGAAAAATTATCATGGTCATAATAATTATAACAATCATAATAATTTTCTCATCAATTAAAGGCAACAGAACCACCATGAGGATGGTGTTAAGTGTTCAGTCTTAGTAGGGTTTTGTTATTGTCCTGCCCAGAAGAATAAATTGAAAGGTCTCCAACCAAGACATGCAATTTCCAACAGATGTTGTATTCTGTCCCTTCACATTATTCAATTAGGCATTAACAACATGCTTTGGACTTTCAAAATACAGGTTATGCTTCCTGTATAACACCATGGTCAGGAAAAATACACACCTTAGATTGGCCAACAGCGGGTTGTTATCATTATTAAAACTTTCCAACGACACCTTGGACAGAGTTCAGGTCAATAAGTCTTAAGGTCCTCATATACTCCAAAGCATAGCAAATGTACAGGCAGTTCTGTATGCTGCACAGGCAGACATGATCAAATGCACAGTCAACATTCATTTTTAGGAAGCATGCAGACTCATATTCAGACTGACCATGGGGAGCATTGACGGAAGTCCCAGTGGGCCAGTCACTCTGTGCGTTAGCAGCGTATTTTAAAAATAAAAGCAGGAGAGATGCTTTGTCAGCCCACTTTGTTTATGCTGCACACATCTTCCTCCTCAACCACCTTCCCTCCTTCCAATCCCAGCAGTATGTTCTATGTGGAGTTTGGCCCACCACAATCAGCTGATCTGAGTAAAAACATCCAGGGCAATATGTTTGTCCCATTTCAACCATGCACAGACTTACATAAGACACCAGGTGTCCAAGTGTTGAGTCTCATTAGCCCCATTCACACTCCTCCTCGCTGTCTGTATAAAGTTACAGATGTGGAGAGGGGGACAGTTTCTGTCTGATCCACCTTCGGAGGTAGTATCAGAGCCGCAGCAGAGGCAAGACGGGATGCATGGTGGGTCCCGATCTCAATTGCAACACATTATAACTGCATCCATATGATGATAAACAGTTGGCCGATACATGTTTTGATTAACAGGATGTAAACAAGTTGAAAAAAAACACACAGATGTCAACGTCATGACATGTACCGTCACACCTCTTTTGGTTCCGCAACTGCTTGGTTCAGTGTGAACAAACAAAGGAAGTGTAAAGGCAAGCCTTCATTGCTGCAATTTTGGGGAGTCCCCAAAAGATGATGCATAAGTCATCTTTAGATTTGTGGTCTGGTGATCACCAAAGCTTCCTCCACAAGAGGTAGGGTGTAAAACAAAATGTGGACAGTTACAGAAAACAGTTACTTCACAGTAATCGCATATCATGACATCTGAGTATGGCAGAACCCAAGCAAGATTGCTAGTTCCTTTGTAGCTTCTTTGAGCATACGGTAAATCATCATAATGGTGGATGAAGCAATTTCGTCTTTTTTTTCCTGCTGGAAAACAGACCAGGCACCAACCTAATTTGCATGTGTCACATAGCACTACATAGCTCTGATTGGATCTAGTCCATGTTTGTAGGTGTACCAATTGCATCCAGAAGGATTGTGGTTTGTATCTGTTGATAACTTCCTTGGAAGTCAAAAACAAACTGAGAAGCAATGCCAGGCTAGTGGCTGGTGATAGCAGGGCCACTGATGGTCTTGTTTGTGTCTACGGTAAGATGATCTCTAGAGGCCCCAGCACATTTTGGGTCCTCTCATGGCCCAGGGCTCTTTGGTCATGAAGTGATTCTGTAATTTTTTTTCTGCTTGAAAACAGACAAAGCATCGGCCCAACTGGCACGTGTTGCTCAGTGCTGTGTTCCATGTTTCATTACTCCAATTGGTTCAAGTTCATGTTTGCAGGCCTATGCAATTGTATCAAGAGGCATTCTGGTCTGCACCCGTTGATAACACACCTTGGAAATCAGAAACAAACTAAGAGTTAATGCCATGCTAGTGGCTGGTGGGGGCACAGCTACCGATAGTCTTGCACATGTCCAGGGAAAGATGATCTCTGAAGGCTCCCCAGCACATTTCAAGCCCTCTCATGACCCATGACCAGGGACAACTGACCTGGTATCTCCCCCTCCATTGGTCACCCTAAGTAGGGGTAAAAAGTGAGTTGGGGGCAATGTAAAGGTTGACCTGACCACTTTACAAAAATTCAAGTGGTGCAACCACTACATGATCCCTCAGATTCCCACCACTGAACCACTGGTGGCAATGTGAATCACTACTATAGGCCAAGAGGATCAACATGGATGTCACATTTTATTGTTACAGCCATAACTTGGGGTGGGCTGGGGGGGGGCCCTCTTG